>OX465275.1:121320510-121470510 GCA_949987645.1 Tachina grossa
AAACACTTTTACTCAATAATTTTCTTTTTAGCACTTGTATTTCTTATATTTTAAATATTTGTTTACACAATTGGGACGAACGACGAATTTCGTCCACGTCGACGAATTCGTCGATAAGAATTCGCTGCATAAATTCGTCGTATGAAGCACAACAACGACGAATTTAAGGCCGGGGCACAATGAATCCGTCATACGTTAAACTTCGCCTTAATTATATATATTACAATAACCAACTTTATGAATTATAAGAGCTGCATTCACTGAGTAAATTCGTCGTTATTGTGCTTCACACGACGAATTTACGCAACGAATTCGTCGACGTGGACGAAATTCGTCGGTCGTCTCAATTGTGTTCCTAGCATAAGAGCTGAATTCGCTGAGTAAATTCGTCGTTATTGTGCTTCACACGACGAATTTACGCAGCGAGTTCTTATCGACGAATTGGTCGACGTGGACGAAATTCGTCGTTCGTCCCAATTGTGTTCCTAGAATAAATGTTGTTGTCTAAAATAAGTTTGAACAATCTCTTTTTTATCTGCAAGGCATATTTATTTTCTTTAAATATGCATAGAAATTCAAAAATAAAAATAATATTGCAATTACTGTTTAATTTGTCCATATTTTTGCGTTTATGTAGTAACTACAAATTTGTGGTTGCCAATATTGCAACTGAAATTCCCAGCATTTAGTTGCCATATGTAATACAATTTCGGCAACTAGCAACGCAGTTCGGTTGCCATCCATAATCGAGTCATAAGTTTTAAGTTACAATGTACTATAGCTCGAATAAAACAATAAGTGCCATTATTACAACTTAAAGATAGTTAAAATAGGATTTTATCGGACCTATTAAAACTTTATCATTTGCAAAATTTTACTTTAACCTAGTGAGCGATAAATTATAGGCAAATTTATCTTATCTGGTAAGTTAAATCCAATTTGCAACAATTGAAAGCTTTTTATGCATCCGATAAAATCCTACTTTTAACTATCTTTCAGTTGTAATAATGGCCCTAAATGTTTCTCGTTTAGATTCCTTTCAATTAAAATTACTAAAACTTTTAAAGATTTTCTTAGCGGAAAAGTTTTCAACATGTAAGAAAAAATTGATTATTTTAATCTACTGATACAATTTTTGAAGGAGAAAAAAAATCAAACCTAGAAACGTTGAAATCATAGAACAAAATAAAATGAAATTGAAAATTAAACAATATTTTTAAATCCACGTATGAATTGTGCCTTACGCATGAAAATCAAGTCATAATGCCCCCCAGAAAAGAATTTGTAGATACGCCAATGCTTTTGCTACTAGTAGAAACCTGGAATTTTCATTTATAAATTAAAGCTTAATTAAAGTTAATTTTTTAATACAAGTTTTATTAGCCCAAAAAAATGGTAGTGATCACTTTTTTGGCAAATATTTCAATGATAGTGTCATATGTATATTCATAGTAGAAGCAGAAAAAAATTTTATCCAATGAAATTCATTACAACTAAATGTAAAATGACATGGGCGAATATGAAATCGGCAAATCCACGTTCCGGAGAAATTCCTGCAAATACATTCTTGTTTTGGGCATTCGCCTGTAGTCGTAGGCATACTCCCAACACAAAACAGCTTACGGTACTAATAAATCCAGACAGAAATGAATTGAAAGGAAACGTGCCAACCAAACAACAATAAACGAATTGAATAATGCCGGTAAGCAGCACATAACCGAGATAGATGTCAACCAGCTTTAATTTCTTTGGTGTCTTTGTGATGTAGTCATTGTGAAACTTCTCTAAAATAGTTTTTATTTGAACCATTTTTGTTTTCCAAAATCTTTTGAATAAAGATAGTCCGTGCACAAACACTACACGTAAACTAGTCGATTGTAGAAAGATATCGATAAATGATTTACAAATAGCTGCCAGATTAGATATGTGTCAGACATATCGATATTTAACATAGTTTCTATACCTGATATCAAGGCGAATTCACATAAGGTAATCTTAATCCGCCAGCTGACATAAATTTCCTGCTATCAAATGAACCAAAACGTTAAGATATATGTTGACAGCAGGAAATTTTACACAAACAAATATACAAGGCGAATACGCAGAGTTGCAAATCAAGACCACCTTATATCAATTCGCCTTGCCTGATATTATGTCATATATATTTCTATCAGCAAACGTCAAATTTCATAGCAGAGCGAATTATATTACGTGTGGAATGCAATATTAGTATTATATTAATATTATATCAGATATTCTAATATTGTTTTCATAATATTTATCTAGAAAAGAATACTATGATATCAAATGTCAAAAAACGCACACATACATAGATACGTGAAGAGAATTTTTTGTATTAAAGTGAAAAATAATATGTTTTGATAAAATAAATGCGGAAATGTCTTAATTATGCACGATGTATTAAGGAAATACCAATGTTTAAAACACACACTGCTATTACAATAAACGAAGAGTTTTACTGCACGGCTGCCTGATATGAAATATGATATTTACAAGAGTACGTTTTCCCCTACATAGATATTAATATAATTTTTTTATTCTGCCGACGTTCTCACTCATATTATGTCAGATTTAAAATCAGGTATAGATGTCATGTAACCCCCCGTCTACACAGGCAATATAACGTCGGTTTGTTTCTGCTTTGATGTATGGGACATTTAAAAAAAATTAATTATTGAATGATTATATATGAATAATGTGTCCTCTTTCCAGATTCGTTATCAGTTTTCCGATATCTTGAATATATCTGGAGATATAGATGTAGAAATTTGCTTCATTTCCACAATTGTTGAACATTGTAAAGTCTGTTTTGCGGCAATCGGCCATTTTATTGATATGTGGCACATTTCCCAAGCAAAAGTATTAATATTTTTATTCGCAGCTGTTACAATGCATATCAATGCATATTCTACTCAAAGAACGTGAAACAAAGCAAAGTACAAAAATTTAATTATTGTGAATGAAATGAATTGATTTTTATATATTATTAATAAAATTTCTTTTATTACATAAATTCACCGTCTTTTATTTCTTCCTTTGTTTTTCCTCTAAAAGTCATGTTATATGAATAAAGCTGATATTTTCACTTTTTTATCTACTCAAATATACACAATAATGTAACCTACTTGAACAAGTAGTGAACAATATTGTTGTTATGATTGTGGGTTGCGTTGACAAAGTTGTTTGTCATTTTTTCTTTTAGTCCTAATAACCTTTCAAGTTGGATGTAAAAAGTTCATCAACTTTAAGTTTGAATAAAAAACATATGTATCTATTACTTTTATTATTAAACAAAAAATTCTATCGTGTATTTTTATAACACTAATGAACTAAACATTCTTCATCGATTTTCTCGAAACACATATTTGTCCCATACATCAAAGCAGAAACAAACCGACGATATATGTTGGCAATATAGCAATAACGCCGGCAGAATAGTGGAACAATATTGCTTATTGCTTTACTTATTTTAAGGCTAATATGGAAAAAGTCAACAGGAAGGTGCAGAATAAAAATATAATTCAATTGTAAATATCTGGTTAATCGAACGACATTTTATTTTTAAATACTTATAACAATACAAATTATTTCATTACACACGTTTTCAAGAGACTATTTTCCTTTTTCATATACATACATATGTATATTTTATAAATTTCAATAATGTTATCGAAATGCCAATCGCAATGCAGAAAAGTCAAACATAAATTAACACCGAGTTTGACGTTTTTTTTAATAGGACCAGCACTCAGGGGATAACCCCTACTCATGCAATGCATTGTGCTAGAACTAGGAAAATAGGTTATAGGGAAGGAGGATAGAGGGAGTAGTGTCTGTGGACATTTGATTTAAACTTTCTCACGCTGGTAGGAACAGGAAAGACCACCGCAGGTAGTTGATTCCACATACGAATAGTTCGGCTAAAAAAGAAATTCTCTCTGTAATGCGTAGTGCGATTCATTGGCCAATCGACCACAAAAGGATGTGCTCTAAATAAGGCACATATGTGCGGGTTTCAGGAACAAGTTCCCTAATTTCATTAGAACACATTCCGTTGTAGTAACGATAGAACAATGAAATGCACCCCACATTGCGTCGATGCTCCAATGAATCAATAGAGTTGGATACCCTACTGTCACCGATGAGCTTCTTCGCCCTCTCCTGTACGCGGTCGAGCAGCCCCAAAATAGACTTTGAAGCGCCGGCCCATACATGAGAGTTGTATTCCATTTTTGGTCGAATATAAGTGGTATAAATAGTAAGATCAGATGGGGTGAAATATCGTTTGCACCGTTTCAAAAAGCCGAGGCACTTGAATGCTTCTTTTGCAATTTGAAAAATGTGTTCAGTCCATCGAACATCACACTGTATTTTCATGCCAAGAACATCAAGAGCATCTGAATCCTTAATATTCATAACCCCCATAGTTACACTGGCAGCAGCATTTTCGGTCGTGCGTCTATGTGTAACCATACAACATTGGGTCTTACGGGCATTAAAGTCGACCCTGTTCGCATGACCCCATTCAGAAATTTTTTCCAAATCACAGTTTAAAATCTCATTCATTGTTTGTCGCATAGCCCCAACCTGCGGCAGGCTAGGTATATTGCTGAATGAGAAATAATGGCAAATGCTGCTGTCGTCCGCGAAAGAATAGATAGGGTTGAAAGTTTTACAAAGAAGGTCATTTATAAAGATAAGGAATAGAGTTGGTGAAAGGACGGAACCTTGCGGTACCCCTGAATTTAACTTGAGCTCATTTGATGAGATCCCATCTATAACAACTCTTATAGCACAAAACATACAGATGTGTCACGAGACGGAAGATACGGGTATTTTTCTGTTTGTCTCGTTTTCCCTTAAATTTTGTCGTCGTTTTTGTTTTGCTACGTCTTTCTAGTGCAATAAATTTTTATTACCTATGTTAATTGGTAAGTAGTATTACACTAAAGTATCAAATACACTATGCTTTTCTCTTTTTTCCACGAATTTTAACAAAAACCTGATTGGAGCTTTTTTTACCTGTCACTTTCTTCACTTCTGTGTATTCTGTGTTTATAGTGCGATCCCTGAGGAAACTCGATAAGAATCGAGAGAAGTTATCTCCGAGACCAAGGGCAATACATTTTGACAAAAGTGCACCATGCCACACTCTATCAAACGCCTTGGAAATATCTAGAGTCACCATCTTACTTTCGCCAAAATGGTGGATTGAATTACAGCATTTCTCCGAGAGGAGGGGAAGTAGGTCTCCCGAAATCCATGCTGCCGGTCGTTGAGTAAGCTGTTGGACTCCAGATACCTTACAAGTGGAAATTCAACATACTTTCCATGACTTTGGAAAGTGCTGAACATATTGACGTTTCATGTTCCCAATAATTGTCAACGAAAAACTGTTGACAATTATTGCCGCAATTATTGCAATCACTGGCAATGAGCTGTCTCCTTTGGCAATAGAAATATTTTGACAATTGCTGCAATATATGTTAATGGATTTATTGCCAGTCTAGACGAGGGGTTAGATAAAATATCAATATTTATATCCGATATCATAGTGCCCACACCTGATTATTTTATATCACACCTAGTAATATCACAAAACATACAGAAGTGTCACGAGACGGAACATACATGTATTTTTCTGTTTGTCTCGTTTTCCCTCAAGTTTTGTCGTCGTTTTTGTTTTGCTACGTCTTTCTAGTGCAATAAATTTTTATTACCTGTGTTAATTGGTAAGTAGTAATACACTACAGTATCAAATACACTATGCTTTTCTCTTTTTTCCACGAATTTTAACAAAAACTTGATTGGAGCTTTTTTTACCTGTCACTTTCTTCACTTCTGTGTATTCTGTGGTAATATGACGCCGGCAGAGCAACTGTCATTTTTTCATTAATATCAACACAAAACGGTAGACGTTGATGATTTTGTGTCATGATGAATCAAAGAAATATTTGAAAAATACTTGCCAAAAATAACTAATTTGCTTGTTGTTTAATTTATGGGTCACAAATAAATGTTTTGTGGCATTTTTTAAACGAAAATTGTTTAATACATAAACATTTAATACACAATAACACATAAAGTGATATTTGATATCAAGATGAATTCATCACGCCGCGAGCTCTGATGATTATATCATAACTATCGTCTACACCCGATAGAAATTTATCATAACAACTAACAAAACGTCGGCAAAGGAGTTGTCAAATTTTTGTTAATGAAAGCATACATGCGAAGACGTTGTGGTTTTTTTTATTATGATAAATCATAATTTCTTTGTCGTCGTGAAGAAAGTTTGTCACAATACCTGCAATATTTCACTTCATATTTATTAAAAAGGGTTTATTTAATAAAAACAGCAATACTTTTCATTACTTTTTAGTTTTTTTTTCTCAAAAATCACTGTATTTTCTGCAAATAAATTAAAACGTCAAACCGTTTGTTTACGTTTTTTATCAAGACGAATTTGTCTGCGCTTGAGCTCTGACAAAATTGTCAAGACACTGTAATAACACTAATAAATGGAGTCTATACCTGATAAATTTTTCTCCTGAGAACGATTTGACTTTTATAATGATAAAAATTTATCATATATAGACTTACTGTAACGCTACCATAATATTAATAAATTGAGTCTATGCGTGATGAATTTTCATCATGATATCAATTTGACATTTATTATGATATAAATTCATCAGGTGTGGACACTATGTATTTCACAAACAGATATCTTTATACATCGATTCTTAATTGGGTGCCCCTGTGGCTGAGGTGGTAGCGATTGTAGCCTCTCAGTCCGGAGATCGTGGGTTCGATTCCCACCATAGACCCTGGGTGTTTTTCGCAGACAAGCTAATCGCTTTGCAAATTGGGTTTGTGTTAAAAAAAAAATTACGAGCACCGGTTTTCAATATTTTTGTATGAGGCTTGACTTTTTTTATGCAGAAATAAAAATTGCCTATACAACAAAAAAAAAATAATTTGTCCAAACAAAATTTTTTTTCTGAGTTTTGAATTGTTTTGTCTTCCAAAAATTGTATCAGACAGTGATGTCAGTATTTTTTTCCAAAAATACCTACATATGTACGTAAAAACTTCTCACTACAAAAATGCCTATAAAAAGCAATCCATTTAAACTTGTACCACAGGGGATATACTTTCTGCTTGTATTTTGTTCACAACATCGTGCGAAATCCTGTCAAACTACATGTACAAGTATTTGGTATGAAATATTTGGGAAATTAACTTGCAGAAGAGGTACTCAGTTCTTATTGCGAAAAACACGTAAAATGTATCTGTCAGTATGTTTTTTAAACTCCATCAGACCAGGATTGTATTTTCTCAAAAGTGAAGCACAAATTTTTTAATACCAAGAGGCCTTATCATTACTGTAAATAAAACATTGGTTTTATTCATTTGTATAGTTCATTTATTAGTTGTTTAATATTAATAAAAAGGGAATTCAATCTGAGTAAAATAGAAATAGTGACACAGAGGATATACAGAGATGACACGAGACGGAAGATAATTAGTGTTTTCGGAGGTCTCGCTCACTCAGTCACTGCGTATTCTTTAAGCTTCTTTCGTGGTGGCATTTTTTCGTTGTGCTTTGTGTTTTTCATTCGCTTGTGATTTTGGTAAGTACAATGTGAAAATTTATTACTTTTAAAGAAATATGCTTTAAATTTTATTTATTTGCAGATTTTTGTAAAAAAAAACATAATCTTGGTTGAAATTAAAGGTGAGTAGTTTCTGCAATTGATAATTTATTTCTGTATATTGTCATAATAGCTAGTTTTTTCTATATATTTTCAGAAGCACATTCTTTGCAAAACAAAAATACCTATGTGAGTAAAAAAAACTATAATTTTATCTAATATACACGTATATTAATTTAAATCGTTTTATTTTTTAGGAGCAACAAATGCATGAAAGGCTGCCCGCCTGGCAGATCTTCCGGATCCCTTGGAACAGTCATTTAATTGTGGGAAAATAATCAGTTAAGGCAGGATTCTTGCCGGAGGCAACATATGGATCCATTAAAGAAAAAAATGCCGAGGATAATCATTTGTTGAGACGCGTAACTCGCCCATTTGTATCGAATCTGATGACGATGTCGTTAATTCGACAGGCAGAAATCCTCCTGCCTTATCCGCTTTACTGTCTAATGTATGCGCGGCAACATGAGCTGCCGTGGCAAAACTTAACCCAATTTTTCTCAGAAACACCAAGAGAGTCACTAATTATGGACGTCGCTTTTGTGAACTCACTTGTACGACGCAGCCTGGGAACTTGACAAATTGGCACAAGTGGAAATGCAACGCAAAATCTAACAAAAACATTTGGAAGCCCAACACCAAAGGCAGCAACAAATCAAATCGCTTGAAAGTGCACTTATACAGGCTTTCACCAAAATTGGAGATGCACCTACTACATCGGCAAAAACTACAAAATAAATTGTAAGTATATTACAACTAGACTTACATACTTATAAATTTTTAAAGTAAAATAATATCTAATTTTAACTTTGACTATATTTCAGCGGGCACGCAGCGGATAAGATTAAAAAATACTACAACAGCAACTGCAACCAGCATCAAACAGTACACGGCCAACAATGATGCAGAAGACCTGTTGCAGGCTACTTTGATCGAAAATCTTGAATTTAAAACACTAAAATTTAATTGTGTATTTATTTTTATAAGTTTTTATTTGTGTTTAATGCAATATTTAACAATTTTTGGGCATTTATATAACTGCAATTGTACACCCTTTACTAGTTTTAAATTTTTTAAACAAACATTTTGACAACAATAATAAATTATATTAAGTAATAATATAAATTGAATTCAACACACTTTCTTTACATGCTTATAATTAAAATTTCAAGACAAAATAGAAAAATAAAATGCATAAATTTATTTGCAAAATAAAATATGTTGTTTTTAATTAGTTACATAAAGAAAAATCCAAACGTCTGTACACAAATAATAACCCTTATCGGGAATAAAAGGCGAACAATTTGTTCACCTGAAATATTTCCCATGAACAAGTGGTGGACAAAATGGAAAATAGTACACTGACACAACGCAAACATTGGCGATCACAAAGGGAAATGGAACACATTCCAAGCGAACTTTCATTCCCGATAAGGGTGAATAATAGCTCCATCTGTCCATAAATCAATTTCATTATTTTTCCGAAATTGAAAGGTTAGATCAAGTAATGTATAACCACAATAGACATAGCATAACATCCGGATGTTTAGAACACCATGTTTCAAACGCACTGAATGATGAAAAGAAACCAAATCATTATTTTCTTTAATAAATAAATAAAATACTGTTTCATTACTTTCGCAATAGATATCGTATTATCATCATCAGATGCATGTCTGGCAGCCAGCAATCCCAAATCCAAATAAGACACATGACGTACGCCGGAGCAAATATTAGTCCTTCAATGATTGAATATGTCTATTTGCTCCTCATTTTCACTTTTATTTCTTATAAATTTCATGTTTTTTATATATTGGCCACACTTTTCTTTTAAGCAGGAACTTAATTGTGGCATTTTAATTTTTTATATACACACACACACCATGTACTATTCAAACACAAATCTAATACATACGTATGTACACATTTTAATGCAAATAATCTTTTCCACATTATATTTTTCCAATTAGAAGCAAATAAATACTTTTAATTTAAATTACTTTAATTTAATATTGTAAAATTAAATTTCTTTATTATATTTTCTGTTTGTTTTGTTTGCAATTTTCATAACAAACACACACTATTTGTCCCTTTCTCGCAGTTCCTGTACCACAAATGATTTTAGCTTTTTCCTTACGTCAGTTATTACAACTCTGGTCTACTTTGTGATAGTGACTTGCCAGTACAAAGTCTGGCAGAATAAAAGTGTGTATCTAATAATGAGTGCATAAAAGAAAACAACACAGAACACACGGTGGTATAAAATAGTAGTAACGTGTGATCACGTTCACATCCTTCTTCTTTCGAGGAAAATTACAGGTCCAGCCTGTTAGGTTTCGTTTTAACTCTGGTCGATCTTCTCAGCACAGGTGGTGATTTGAAGTTGTCGTGCGCGTGACGACAGTATTTCCTTTAACAGGCTGATGAAGGTTGTTGGTGGCACCACGGTTTGCATATGCGCTTTTCTTTTCTCTTTCAGATATTCTGTAATTCTTTTCTTTTCTCAGCTAATCCATTGCCTCTTGGATGGTATGGGGAGCTGGTACGGTGATTAAATTTCCAGCTCGTTGAAAAACTTTTAAACTCGTTGCTTGAAAATTGTGGTCCGTTATCTGATTCTAACGTTAGCGGTGAGCCAAATGTGGGAAATATTTCTTTCAAAAATAAGATTACTTGTTTGGTTGTAGTTTCGTAAAGTTTTTGAAATTTGAGATAGCCCGTATAGCTGTCGATGAAGACAATGTATTCTTCGTTGTTAAAGTGAATCAAGTCTGTAGCACCTATTTCGAAACCATGACTAGGAATCTCTTTTTGACCAATTATTAGTTTTTTGTTGTTTCCCTGGTAAACTTGACATGCAGCACATTTATTAACACAATTTAGGATGTATTTGCTCATTTGTGGCCAAAATACTGATTCTCTGGCCATTCGAACGCTTTTGGCGTAACTGAAATGTCCGCTGTGAATGTATTTTAGGATACTGGCTCTCATATTGAAGGGTATGAACACTTTTGCAGCTTTAAAGATAATGCCACCATTGCTTGTTGACAGTTCATCCCTAAAGTTCCAGAATTGTTTTAGCTCTGCAGGTAACTCGTCTTTTAATTTTGGCCACCCGTTGCGGATTAGGCTAATTAGCAACGTACTGGTTTTATCATTTTTTGTTTCTTTTTTCAAGATTTCTAGTTCCTTGTCGGAGATTGCTATTATAGTTTGCATTTCAAAATTTTATTCTTCTTCATTGTTGATGTTATTAAAACAGTCGCGACTCAGTGGATCTGCTAGGTGCATTTGATTGCCTGGCTTAAATACTACTCTTGGATTGTATGTTAGTAGGCCTAACTTAATTTTTTGCAGTCTTGAGGGCGATGAATGCAATGGTTTTTGAAAAATTGATTCCAACGGCTTGTGGTCGGATTCTACGGAAATTTGTTTGCCTCAGATGTACTGATGGAATTTTTCGCAACTAAACTTGACTGCGAGTGCTTCCGTTTCTAATTGAGAATATCTAGATTGACATTCTGTAAGGGACTTGGAAGCGTACGCCACTGGTTGTTCCTCTTGTAGTAGAACTGCACCCATAGCATATGAGCTGGAGTCTACTTGCAACTTTACAACCTTGTTGACATCATATAATTTTAGTACGGGGGGTTTGCTAATAGCTTGTTTTAGTTCTTCAAAAGCTTTTTGTTGACTAGAGTCACAGTAAAATGAATTTGATTTTTCTAGTAATTGGCGGAGTGGAGCTGTAATGTGTGAAAAATTCTTAATAAACTTACTCAAATATGTAAATTTGCCTAGAACTCTTTGCAGTTGTTTTCGGTTTTACGGAGTCTTAAGGCGACTGACCGCCTCTATTTTGTCTGGGTCTGGATGTAAGCCAGCGTCGCTGATAACGTGGCCTAGAAATTTTATTTTGTTCTGCTCAAATAGACATTTTTCTTTATTTAGCTTTAGGCCATTTGCCCTAATAATTTCGATCACTTTGTCTGTAGTTTCACGTAGTTCTTGTAGGTTGTTAGCGTGTATTAGTATATCGTCTATTGCGACTTTTACATTTGGCAGTTTCGAAAATAGTTTTTTGCATAATACTTTGAAACACTTCGGGTGCTGATGAGATGCCAAATGGGTAGTCTTTTGCATGAATAGTGACCCCAAGGCGTTGAAAATGTTAGAATTTGCTTTGTGCGATCCGTTACTGGTACCTGAAAGAAACCTTTTTTGCAATTCAGAATTGAAAAATATTTTGCTCCTTTGAGCTGAGCACTAATTTCCTCCAGGGTGTTCATTGGGTGGTGGCGGCGTTTAATATTCTTGTTTACACTTGTTGGGTCAATGCAAATTCTGATTTTGTTATTTTTGCGTACCACTACCATTGGTGATACCGCAGGAGTTGGCAAACTTGTTTGCTCTATTACGCCCATTTTAACCATGTTATCAAGTTCCTTTTTTACTTGATCTCTAATCTTAAATGCTACCCGCCTGGCCGGACAAATTTCAAATTCTGGGTTATCGACCAGATCTATATCGTATGCAAAATTATTTATACAGCCTAAGCCTTCATATAGGTTTTTATCAATTTGGAGTTCGTATACTCTTTTGACCAGCTGTAATTTTTCACACGCTTCTGCCCCTAAAATAGGTCTGACATTTTCATCTACTATTTTGAAGTTGACTTTACACAATTTCCCAGCAATTTCACAGTTGGCTATAATTTCGCCTAAAACTTCCATTTTATTGTTACCAAATGACACCAGATGTTGCACACTTGTTGGTTTAATTTTCATTTCTTTATTATAATTTTGTATTTTATTCACTATAGATTTCGGTAATACGTTACACTGTGCACCGGTGTCCAATTTGATAATATAGCTGCTATTTTCAATTGTTACTGTTTCGGAGAAATTATCCTTTGTATGTGTTTCTTGTTCGCAATATGCAACGTCTCTGTGTTTGTTAAGTTTCGCTTTTGCTTTTGTTTTGCACATTTTTTCAAAATGGTGTTCTTTTTTACATTTTTTCAAACATGGCGATATGCCAGACAACTGCGTACTGCATGATTCTTCCCGCAATTTCTGCAGTCAAAGGTTTTTGTTTTATTATGTTGTTTTACCAGATTTATACTTTTTCCTTCATTATTATTATTTATTTCGGCCATTTGTTTCTGGGCTACTTCAGTAGCTTGGCAAATTTGGAGTGCTTTATCCAACGTAATGTCATCTGATATCAGCTTGGTACGAAGCGTGTCGCTTTTAATCCCTAATATGAGTTGATCTCTTAAAAGCCCGAGCTTGTAATTTTGAGCGAGCTGCTCACAATTACAATTTCGGACTTGTAGCCTTAGCCTGGTGATGTATTCGTCGATTTTTTCACCCTCATTTTGTACAATTTTGTGGAACTTATACCGCTCGAAGGTCGTTTTTAACTTCGGAGTGAAATATTTTTAAAATTTTTGTTTTACCTCCGGTAGTTTTTCCCGATCTACACTTGGTAGTGAGTTGTAAATTTGTATTACAGCGTAGCCAATCGCTGACATAAAGGTTGCTAGTTGTATGTTCGCTGGCTTAGCGCTTAAGCCAGTAGCTACCTAAAAGCATGATACAATAATATAAACCGTTCTCTCTTTTCGACGCCATATTAACCTTCTGACGTTTGTCCCGATTATTTTTTACTCTCAAAATTAATGCTACCTTATTAATTTATGAAATCCGAGTTTTTTTATTAATTTTTTGACGTTCTTGTTTATTAAATTAAAAATAATGAAAAATATTTTAATTATTTCATAAATTTATAAAAAATAAATAAGTTACAGCAGCACCAACAACGGCTGCAAGATACAACAGGAAGGAAATTTCCAACTGAATCAAGGCGGAACTTTGTCTTTATACTCTCTGGTGTATTGCCTTACATCAACTGCGTCCAAGCTACATATACGCACTATGTGCAAAGTTTTACAAAAGACACACTGACGAGAGCACAACATCCAACATCGAACATAATTACGAAATATTTCAATGGAATTTATATGGAAATATTTCGTAATTCGATAACGAGTGCCGCGATTTGCCTCCAGCTCTCGGCGACATCTTTGGTCTTTGCAAAGAAATAATAACAAAGCTGTTTATCTGAAATACATATATTAGAGTATGTGTGTTAGGACGTAGCTGCCTTACATTATTCGGATGAAATTGTTAACGGGTTGTAGCATTCTTAAGAACACTATTAGACCACGTGGTTAATTTTAAGGAGAAATGTGATAATTACATGTTCCTAACCTAATCATAGGCCATGTCCTTAAAAAAAAAGCATTAACTCTTATTCAGTTACGTCCAAGCTATATGTACAATGTGCAAACTTTTATAAAGAGCTTTTTGTACTTTCACACCGACGAGACCACAACAGGCAACCAGATCTCGGCGACAACAATGCTTGCTGTTACTTTGCAAAGAAACAAGAACAAATTTAAGAGCTTTGAAAGGTGTTCACCTCAAATGCAAATGTCGCAGTATGTGTGTTGTGAGGCTTTTTTTTGTTATCTATGGAATTAAATAATTAATCAAATATTTGCTTTTGTAGGTCTTATTACACACAGATTTCGTTATTCTCATGTTCAATTAACATTAAAAAAATACGCGTTTAACTAATTTCTAATCTCAAATTACACATTTCAAAAAGCATTCCTAATATAAAAGTTGCCATTATATGTGTGTGGCAACGCTTTCCTCTATGTTTACAAAAAAAACAGTAATCAAATAATGGGACAAAAGTCAGAATTAATTTTATACGTCAAATGTGGTTGTACCTTTGTATTATTGTATCATGCCTAAAAGTATTCATATTGCTGTCTCCACAGCTTCCATTCTTTACCCATATCCTTATCGTGCTCTATTGCTAGGGGCTTCTGTGGTCTTAGAAAATTGTAGGTATCCGCCATGTTGAGATGCTGGCGTTGCAGGTGTGGGTGTTTCCCGTGGCGTGGGTGTTTCGCTTAAATTGTTCATTACCCTTTTCCTTGGGACCGCTCAGCAAACAATTGGTTTGCTGTATATTAATTTACTTTTTCTTTACTCTCTATTGAAAACTGTATTCTTTCTCCTATTTATTAAGAACAACACGGGTTTCGGCACCATGTAAATAAAACATTGGTTCTATTCATTTGTATAGTTCATTTATTAGTTGTTTAATATTAATAAAAAGGGAATTCAATCTGAGTAAAATTGAAATAGTGACTTGCCAGTACAAAGTCTGGCAGAATAAAAGTGTGTATCCAAGGATGAGTGCATAAAAGAAAACAACACAGAACACACGGTGGTATAAAATAGTAATAACGTGTGATCACGTTCACAATTACAACATACCTAAAGTTTTTTGCAGCATCATATTTTATTTTATAATTTGTGGCTAGCTAAAGTTGTTTCCTATTTTAAGCTGTGTTCACATTATATATACATGTCACTTTTTTAATTAATAAATTTTTACATATAATCACAACATCTTTAAAAAAAGTATGTGTTATTTTTCTTTGTGCAGTACAAACGACAATTTTGATTTAAAGCGTGTTATATTTACAACTGACAAAGTATCTGACATCAGATGGTTTTATATAAAGAAAGTGCTTGTAGCGATCAAAATTAAGTAAAATTTGTAAGATAAATTAAATTAAAACTGATTTAATAGACTAACCTTTAGTTTTTAACTTAAAAATTAAGTACGTAGTTAGCTAATTTTTATTTGAAATTAAGTTGTAATTAAATACGATTTAATTTTTTCAGTGGTTAATTAAAGTTATTATTAAATTACGTTGAAAGTACAGCAGCAACCAAAAATGTCCAAATATTATGGAAAGCTTTCCAAAGAACAGCTGTTTAACATAAACAAAAAAGTTATGTTATCAAAATGCAGAAAATTAAAATTGCATAAACACACATTTTATGAAAAAAAGGAGCACCAGAATGCATTTTTTTTATTTATACCCTGATATGAAACTATGAACTGTTTAAACGAAATTCGTCCTAATACGACCACATGATGTTTTCAACCCAACCACAAGATGTTCATGTGTATGTTTGCAATAAACGCACACACGCATAAAAACATGTGGTGCGCTCATAAAACTTAAACAATACTTAATTACACAAGGTTGGGCATTTAATTATGCACTCAAAAACACAATTTTGTATTTAATTATAACTTAAAAATAATTACAGTTTGATTTTGAAGTCAAGAAATGGGCATAATAAGGGTAATTTTCCCAACTTGCAGTTATCTGAAGGTATGATTTTGTCTGCCCGATAAAAAGCTTTGCATACGGGCCTGTTCTTAAAATCACGGGCATTTCAAAAACAAATCATTAATAGCTGACTTGTTAGTGGGTTTTTATTGAATTTTAATATTTTATCATTATAGAATATTTTATTCCAAATTCCATAACCATATATCATATAATTTTCAAAAGCAATGATTTAGATTTTGTATTTTTATTTATTTTTTTATTTAAATCACCGTGATTGGACATGTTGTGATTTGCAGAACAGGCCCAATATACAATTCGGTCTATGAAACTAAAATTTATATAAGTGTTCAAAAAGTTAAGTAAAAATCAATAGTGTATAAAAGAAATTTCAAAAGTTTAATTAAATATATATGTGTACATATGTATATCTTCTTCAAATTTTAGATACGTATTTATAAAAATCAAAGTGCGTAGCAGGTTGAAGGAAGCGTGAAGAGGCTAGACCACCTACATATATTGCGCTTTTGTTTGTTTTTAAATATTTTAATTATACCAATCTTTTTTTTTCTATAATAAAAAACAATTAAAACAATATGAAAATCATGTTTAATTAATGTAATAATGTAGGTTTGGTTAGTTTGCTATGACAGTTATATACATCAAGGGTGATCAGCCAGACGTGACTACCACATGCATCATCAATGACAAGTAAAAGTACGGCAGAGTAAGCAGTTCAGCTATATCTCCCTGTCTGGACTGGCAATAAATATGTTGGCAATATAGCAATAACGTCGGCAGAATAGCGGGGCAATATTGCTAATTGCATTACTTATGTTAAGGCTATGGGAAATCGCAGCCACAATATGGAAAAAGTCAACAGGGAAAGTGCAGAATAAAAATATAAATTACTTGTAAATATCTGGTTAATCGAACAATTTTTTATTTTTAAAAACTCATAATAATACAAATTATTTCACTACACACGTTTATAAGAGACAATTTACCTTTTTGAATATACATACATATGTATATTTTATGAATTTCAATAATATTATCGAAATGCTACATGCAATACAGAAAAGTCGAACATAAATTAACACCGAGTTTGACGTTTCACGTTCGCAATAATTGTCAACGAAAAACTGTTGACAATTATTGCCACAATTATTGCAAGTACTGGCAATGAGCTGTCTCCATTGGCAATATCAATAATTTGACATTTGCTGCAATATATGTTAATGATTTTATTGTCAGTCTAGACGGGGGGTATATGTTCCATAGTAGACATTTTTAATTAGTTAGACAAAGATGCAAAATCACACATACACAAAAGTTTACATCACTTTTTCCACATTGCCCTTAACAAACTGCTAGAAACTTAGATATATAAAGCCCGTCATTAGATATATGACCAGTCATATGACTGGGATTGTTCTTGCGCGGGCTCAGCAATGTATTTTAACCCCCCGTCTAGACTAGCAATTATTATGCTGGCAAATAAAGCAATAACGCCTGCAGAAGAGCGGAACAATATTGTTTATTGCTTTACCTGTGTTAAGGCTATAGGAAATCGTAGCCACAATATTGAAAAAGTCAACAAGTCTGGTTAATCGAAATTTTTTTTATTTTTAAGAACTTATAATACAAATTATTTCACTACACACGTTTTTAAGAGACTATTTTATCTCAATTTCACTAATATTATAAAAATGCCAAACGCAATACAGTAAAGTCGCACACAAATTAAAGGTAGAATTAGTAAAATCGTATCATTCTACTTTACAGCTTGCCGTATCATTCAACTTTGTGCACAAGTTATAGAAAATGTAACAGTTTCCACAGAACATTTTTTTGTCTAGCATTAAATGCGGCGTTTTTTGACATTCGCTACAGAAAAATCTGTTTTCTGCAGATTCCTACGTCAGCAGTTCTACCACCTCATATTTTATAACTAGTAACATGCATTGTATATGGTACGGTTTTTGTCAGCTGACACGCAACATCACGATACGATTTTATTATTATTATTTGTATTAATCGGCTGACAGCCGAATTTGAGCCGCCGCCGACGATTCTCATGCCAGCCGCCGATGAAAATATTTCGGCGCAGGTCTAGAATTTGTTTACTTTAACAAATTTTTTCTCAGCAATTACCAACATAGACTACCAATTAATTACCAATAAACTGGCTTAAGAGAATTGATGTCCATCATGAAGATTAAACTAGTTGATAATGTTGTGCGAAGCTTTAAAGTCGCAAAAGTATTCAGAGAGAATACTGACAAGATAAATGCCATTGACTTCTCACCGAATGGTGAGCATTTGATTTCGTGTAGTGAGGACGATCAGATTGTTATATATGACTGTGAGAAAGGAACGCAGTCACGAACTGTGAACTCGAAGAAATATGGCGTTGACTTGATTCATTTTACACATGCAAACAACACAGCTATTCATAGTTCAACTAAAGTTGATGACACCATCAGATATTTGAGTTTACACGATAATAAGTATTTGCGATACTTCCCTGGTCACACCAAAAAAGTAATATCGCTCTGTATATCTCCTGTCGAAGATACGTTCCTTTCAGGATCGCTAGATAAGACACTCCGCTTATGGGATCTTAGATCTCCGAACTGTCAAGGATTAATGCACTTGTCTGGACGACCTGTTGCCGCGTATGACCCCGAAGGGTTGATATTTGCAGCGGGAGTAAACTCTGAAAGTATTAAATTATACGATCTTCGTTCTTTTGATAAGGGACCATTTGTCACTTTTAAACTTAATCAAGAAAAAGAGTGTGATTGGACTGGATTAAAATTCTCTAGAGATGGGAAAACTATACTTATAAGCACAAATGGATCGATTATACGTCTGGTGGATGCATTTCATGGAACACCATTGCAGACATTTACTGGTTATCCAAATACAAAAGGAATTCCAATAGAAGCTAGTTTTAGCCCCGATTCACAGTTTATTTTCTCAGGTAGTACAGATGGCCGTGTTCACGTTTGGAATGCCGACACAGGATATAAAGTCTGTGTTTTAAATGGCGATCATCCTGGCCCAGTTCAATGCGTTCAATTTAATCCTAAATATATGTTACTAGCATCTGCTTGTACTAATATGGCATTTTGGTTGCCTACATCTGATGAAGGACTTTGAATTACTTTTAATGTACATATCGTCGGGTGGTTACTGGTTTGCAGCACTAATAACGATGTGACGATATATTAATTCATACAAATCCCTGTTAACTAAAACCTTGGTCTCAAATAAAATACAGTTTTTTAATCAAGATATTTTATAAAGTTTTTAGTTTACGGAATCGCTTCCAAACAAAAAGGGCGTACGATTGATCTTTCAGGCCAGCCATAAGACCAAGCGGTAAACTTTTAAAGAACCTGAAACCCTACTAATGTAAATGTGATGGTTATGAGTTTGTTCAACGTTCATGCGTAAACAGATATTGCATATAGATGAAATGTGGTAGATGAATTGGTATCTTCGGTAAATATAGCATATACATACATATTTATATAGCTTGTACCCCTTTAAGACACGCAAATTTTACTTTGCAAAGCTGTGTGAAAGACAGAGGACTACTAGGTTGGGTTAGCTAGGGTTGTTATCGCTTAATTTATAAAAAGAGGATAGCAGAGGGAAGAAACCCGGACATTTGCTTAAAAAAGTAGGACTTAAAAATAAAATGAAATTGATTGTTTTTTTCAATAATATTCACCCCTATCGTGAACAGTTTTCCCTAGAACTATTTTCCCCTTTTAACCAAATTGCAATCTTGAACAATTTTTCCCTAGAAATTGTATTCTCTTTTCTGATTCCACTTATCGTGAATAATACTTTTCCCTTGTTTTTGGTCACTTAATGGGGGCAATTATAAAAAAACTTCCGCTAGAAATTTTTGCCAGGGAACAATTTCAAGCACTATAAAGTAATATGAAAAACAAAAAATTCTAATTGGAAAAGGGACAAAGTTTATTCATAATTGCCGTGTACGTCTGCAGGCGTAGTTTCAATCCGTACAAAAACATAAATGTGAAAAATGGCCCAAGTTCCTCTCCAAAATTTCGGCCATCGTGAGATAAAAATGTTGACCAAGTTCTTGGTTGGCAGAATACATATTACTGAAATATGGAAAGGAACTTGGCCTTTTTTCACATTTATGTTTTTGTGAGGATAAATATTTACACATTTAAGAATATTTACATTGTTAAGTTAAAATGTCTTGATTGTTCATAAAATAAAGATTTTGAACTTTCGCTTAAAGCTACGTATTATATTATTCTGACCATTTTTACTCAACTCCATCAATATTTTAAATGAATATTAATTATACGTCTTAAAATAACATACCACAACCCTCATGATCAGCCTTGTTTATAAGATTATTATAATTATTCAATTATTTCCTTTTTAGGTTTAAAATTTTTTAAACGCACTAATAATCCCAAATTAATATTTTACTTATTAAGTAAAATATTTTTTTAATTAAAAATACATTGAAATTGATTATTTAGGGGTTTAGCTGGATCCTATGCGCATTTCACTGTTGCTAATGCAGATCTTCAGGGAACCTTTACCCAAAGTTTCTTAGAACAACTAGAGATATTATGTTATAAACTTTCATTTAAACAAATGAGAAGCTTAAAACAAATAACAAAGTTGAAACAACAACTCAATAATCAACATGTTTTTATTATTTTCTTACTTTACCATTAATACATTGGCTGACTTTTTTTTAGCTTTTAATAAATACAAGCAGTGAAAAATTTCTTAAAAAAGTAGGACTTTCCCGGACGCTAATTTTTTCCGAGGACAGAAATCCTAAAAAAGCAGTGTCCGGGAAAAAGAGGACGGATAACAACCCTAGGTTAGCAGCTGCCTAGGCACAAAACATACAGATGTGTCACGAGACGGAAGATACGGATATTTTTCTGTTTGTCTCGTTTTCCCTCAAATTTTGTCGTCGCTTTTGTTTTGCTACGTCTTTCTATTTTTATTAGCTGTGTTAATTGGCAAGTAGTAATACATTACAGTATCAAATACACTATGCTTTTTTCCACGAATTTTAACAAAAACCTGATTGGAGCTTGTTTTACCTGTCACTTTCTTCACTTCTGTGTATTCTGTGGCCTAGGCTTCTGTAAAGGCGGATTCAGACTATAATACAAGTATTAATACTTTTGACGAAAATGCTTCCCTGATCTAATTTCTGTTTAAAAAATTTCAAAAATCAATAACAACTCAACATGTCAGAGTAGCATTTTCCACAAAAGTATTAATAATTGTATTATAGTCTGAAACAGCCTTAAGGAAGGGGAAATTTAGAATCCAGCTCACTTGGGTCCAATAGTGATTATTAAAAATAGCTCACGCACATATAATGTACTTAACAAACTTTTCGTCAAGTTTCGTCAAATGTCATTTGCTTAAGTAAAGTGCCAAACTGAACGCACACTCCGTAAGGAAACAACTGTTTGTGCATTTTTTAAACTCAAACAAGCAGCAGCAGAAAATATTCATTGATTTTAAATATTTTTTTATTGTTTCTTATTTTAAACTCGGAAAATACAGCAAAACTTTTATTTTCATTGTTTGTTTCACAATACACATATACACACATCCACATGTATTTACTTATGTATATTCACTGTTGTACTTTTTAGTAGGCAAAACAAGTAATAAGGTGACGGATATATTTATATGTGAATTTTTAATAGATTAGGACATTCTTTCAAGTTAGTTTGATTGAATTGCATTCATTTAGGAGTTATGAGAAGAAACAAAATTAATACAAAATTATTGACAATACCTAGATGTGCAGCTGTGGCTAAAGAATACTTAAGTGCATGTAAGTACATTGTGGCCACCTAAAAGTCACATCTGAATTGTTTAAGCATTTGACAGACTTATCGTTCAATTCTGACATTAGCTTAAGCCAGCTTATTCATATTATAGTTGGGCCTTAAGTCTGTCAAATGCTTAAACAATTCAGATGTGACTTTTAGGTGGCCACAATGAACTTACATGCACTTAAGTATTCTTTAGCCACAGCTGCACATCTAGGTATTGTCAATAATTTTGTATTAATTTTGTTTCTTCTCATAACTCCTAAATGAATGCAATTCAATCAAACTAACTTGAAAGAATGTCCTAATCTATTAAAAATTCACATATAAATATATCCGTCACCTTATTACTTGTTTTACTTGTTTTGCCTACTAAAAAGTACAACAGTGAATATACATAAGTAAATACATGTGTATGTGTGTATATGTGTATTGTGAAACAAACAATGAAAATAAAAGTTTTGCTGTATTTTCCGAGTTTAAAATAAGAAACAATAAAAAAATATTTAAAATCAATGAATATTTTCTGCTGCTGCTTGTTTGAGTTTAAAAAATGCACAAACAGTTGTTTCCTTACGGAGTGTGCGTTCAGTTTGGCACTTTACTTAAGCAAATGACATTTGACGAAACTTGACGAAAAGTTTGTTAAGTACATTATAGTTTGCCACATACGTTTTATATGTAACCGCACAGTTGCTTAAGCTAGCTTATTCATATTATAGTTGGGCCTTAAGCCTGTAACTTTGTTGATAATGATCCGATTTTCAATTTCTTACTAGATTTGAAAAGAAGAAGAAACTGAGATCTTTCGAATGATATATAATTTATCTAAGAAAACTTGAGAAATTCGGGTGCTATTGTCCATCAAATACAAATTTTGTAGATTTTTCAAAAATGTTTCATCTTTGGTGACATTTTTATACATTATTTTATTAAGAAACTATAATACTATTGAATTTATTCAAAAAGTACGTTGATTTACGATTACAACGCATATTTGGGATTAAAAATAGATAAGCAGTTGCACCTTCTATTAAGTTACAAATCAATGTTATTGTTAATTAACTCGTTTGTTAATTAGATGCTTGTTTTAATCTCAGCACATAAACTGGATTAAAGTGTTAAAGTGTTAAGGTTTATTCAACAACAAACAGTACTTGAACCGAGTTGTTTGAAGAAATGATTTGATGTAGACTCTTTAATGTTCAATAACAAAAAGGTTTTCTTTATTTAAATTTTTCTTCATTTTATACAGAAATATTGATTACTATTAATTTAATATAAAATGTTATTTACTGTTAATTTTACATACTTAGCATTTATGGTATTATGTATCATATTTTAAGTTCATTGGCTGTGTGACCATGAACATGAGGCGAACAAAATACTTAGCATGCAATTTAATGTCTAAAAGGTGATCGTACTACAAAAAACAAACAAATTAACAAAAAATTCATAATAGACAAGAGTGACTTACAAACAAACTATATAATTGTAATAAAATACTTAAGAGTGCAACGAAACTAAAAATGCATAATAAGCAAGAGTTAATCAGAATTATAAAGACAAAAGAATAAAACCATAATAATAAATTTATAAATAAAAAACTATGTTAATTATAAACATGCTCCCCCCGTTGAGCGCAGCTCAAAATCGGTGTTGAATTGCGGTTTGTTGAAGATGCTGGACTGACATTTCTTATCTTCTTGAGTTGAAGTGCTGGGTAAACATATTTTGGTCTAAATATGGACTGTGAAATCTGGTGTGAGTTGCAAGTTACGAGGAGCTGGAGTTGGTGTGACGTTGGTATTCCTTTTAATGATAAGATAAACAATGATGACACCAGTAATGAATAAGGTGGAGTAGCCGATCGTTATGTGGTGGTAGTTTTGGGCTTCAATTTGGTTTGGAAGCTGGAAAATATTTTGTTCTGCTAATGAGGTTTGTAGCTCTGTTAAGTTTTGGATTAAGTAATGACGGGCTTATAATGCCATGATGTGTATTTGTTAGGATATCAACAATTAAGGATTGAGTTTGGTCTAAAGTGGCTGCCATGATTGTGAGTTGTATGCATAATGACGAAAAAATACGATAGGTTCTGTCTTCTTCACCGTAGCTATTTATCCTATTGTATATTTCTGCTATTTGAGCATCCATTTTATCAAACTTTTTCTTTACCGCTTCTTGATCCAATTTAATTATGTTAATGGTAGAATCTATAATTGATGTTTGATTCTTTAATAGATTGAGTAAGTGGGAATTCCTTCAATTTCAATGATTACCGTGTCAAGTTCTTCATACGTGAGCGATGCTGTTGACACACTTCTGACGAGAAGATGTTTTGCTGACTTGACCGCAGCTTCCCACAAGCCACCGAAATGTGGTGCTCTTGGGGGTATAAAATGAAATGTTATCCCTCTTGATGTACATTCTCGGTTAATTATTTCTTGAGCTGAGCCAGAATGGATAGTTTCTGCTAATTCTGTTAATTGATTCTTTGCTCCTACAAAATTGGTAGCGTTGTCACAATAGAGGTTTCGGCATTGACCTCGCCTACTTACAAATCTTTTTAGTGATCCTATAAACGATTCGGTGGTAAGATCACTCACTAATTCCAGGTGTACTGCCTTGGTAACAAAACAGCAAAACACTGCGATGTAAACCTTTTGAGGCCCTTTCCCTCTGACTTTATAATGGACATAAAATGGTCCGCAAAAATCAACTCCAGCGTTGATGAATGGTCGAGCTGGTGTGACACGCGCCGCTGGTAAGTTGCCCATAATCTGATTGAGCAGCCTTGGCTTGGCCTTGGAGCATCGTATACAATGTTGTACAGTAGATCTTGCTGCGGATTTTCCCTTGATTGGCCAATATCTTTGTCTAATGTATGACAGGAGTGCTTGTGGACTGCAATGTCTGTTTTGTTCATGCACCATTTGCATGAGTAGCTTTGCGATTGGGTCATTGTAGGGAAGCAGCATCGGATGTTTGGCGTCATATGAAAGGGAAGATGTGCTTAATCGCCCCCCCCCACTCTAATTATACCATTTGAATCCAAGAATGGGGTAAGGTTGCTGAAAGGACTTTCCTTACTAACTACATTACTTCTTTTTAAATGTTTTAAGTCGTCTTCGAAATCTGACTGCATTGCTCGTACAATAACTACAAGGGCTTGTTCGAGTTCCATTACTGTCAAGGCGAGTTCTGGACGTGTGTTTATTTTTCTTGTCTTGTTAATAAATCGTAGCATATAGGCTACAATTCTTTGCAATGTTCGAAATGATCCCTTGTGATCAACGTTGTAGATTATTGGTGTTGTATTCTCAATTGCTAACACGGTAGCTGTTTTCTTTCGCTCCATGTTACCTTCCAGTATTTCTGTGGCCTTCGAGTATCTTTGTGGCCAAACTGCTTCATGCCCATGTAGGAAGATTGGGCCATAGAACCATAAGTTGCATGATGGTAATGCCTTTGGAGACAGTCCTCGCGATATGATGTCAGCAGGATTTTCTTTTGAAGTTACATGTCGCCATTGTTCGGCCATTGTTAACTCCTGAATCGCGGCTATTCGATTGGCCACAAACGTTTGATGAGATGATGACTGCGAGTTAATCCAGGCCAAAACAATCATTGAGTCTGTCCAGAGGAAGGTAGGCTTATCCTCAAGTTTTAAGTCCTCTTTCACTCGAGCCGTTAGTTGAGCACCTAAGCGTGCTGCACAGAGTTCAAGACGGGGAAGGCTTTGTTGTTTTAAAGGTGCTATTCGTGATTTTGAGCATAGTAGCCTTACTATTATTTGGCCATTTTTTATAATTGACCTTATGTATATTGCTGCCCCATATGCTCTCTCTGAAGCGTCTACAAATGTATGAATTTGCATTTCTGATGCAATCTGCCCTTGGAAGATATGTCTCGAAAACTTGAGGTTGTCTATGTGTGTTAAGTCGTTCCGAAAGTTCATCCATTTTGTATGTAGTTCTGCTGGTAGGGCTTCATCCCATTCAAGTTTTAATTGCCACAATTCCTGAATGAACATTTTTGCCGTGACTACAATTGGAGATACAATTCCCAGCGGGTCGAATAATCGAGCCAAATCTGAGACAACTGTTCGTTTAGTAACACGTTTGGTATCACCCAAACATACCTTTATACAAAACTCATCGACTTTTGGTATCCATGTCAATCCCAGGGTTTTGACTGTTTGATGATTTTCGTTGTTAAAATCAATGTTTACTTCTTCGTTCGTTGAGATGTTTTGGAGTAGTTGGTGATGATTTGCACTCCACTTTTGCAAAGTTAGGCCATGCTGTTTTAATATGTGCTTCAATTCTTGCTGAATGGTGATTGTTGTACTCAAACTATCATCTCCTCCCATCCCATCATCGACGTAAAAATTATTGAGTAGAAAGTTGGCTCCAAGAGGGTATCGTGCTATATTCCTTTTTGCGATTTTTTCCAGGCATTAAGTTGCTAAATACGGTGCAGCTCGGGTGCCATAGGTTATTGTGTTCAATTGGTAATGCTTGATTGCTGCAGTTGGACTCTCTCTCCAAATGATGGTTTGAAATTTCCTGTCTTCCGGATGTATAAGCATTTGTCGATACATTTTTTCCACGTCTGTGGTAAACACAAAGCGTGGTATTCGAAAACGGAGTATAATGGAAAAGAGTTCGCTTTGAACGGTTGGCCCAGTGTACATTAAGTCATTTAATGATACACCAGTAGAAGTCTTCGCAGAGGCATCAAAGACTACTCTTAATTTAGTTGTTGAACTTTCAGGCTTGAGTATGCAGTGGTGAGGAATGAAGTAGTTAGGTTTATCTATGGAGTTGGTGTCTATTTCGGTCATATGTCCTAACGACTTATACTCTTCCATGAATCGTATGTATTGCATTTTAATTTCTGGTGTCTTTGCAAGTCGACGCTCTAAAGCAAGAAACCTGTTGAATGCTATTCCCTGAGACTCCCCTAGTTCCTCGGGATTACTGCAAAATGGCAGTCTCACGACAAATCTTCCATTCTGATCGACTGTATAAGTATTTGCGAAATGATTTTCACAAAGCCTTTCTGAAGTAGAAAGTGTTTTATCTGCTGCTTCCACCTTTTCTAGCTCCCATAGTTACGTAATTGTTTCTTCCAGCTTGATTTCCTCCTCAGTACACATTCCACAGGTTGTCGATGATAGCTGAATTTCACCAACCCTTCCTGAAATAACCCATCCCAATACCGTATTTTGCAAAGTCGGCAGCTCCTTGCCCAATTTTATTTGTCCGATTGAAAATAACTGATGATAAAACTCTGCACCTAGAAGCACATCTATTTTATCAGGACGATTGAATTCCGGATCTGCAAGTTTGATGTTTTTGGGAATTGGCCAATTGTCAATGTTAATTGTTTGTGACGGTTGTGAAGATATTATCTGAGGAAGAACAGCTGCTTCGAGTTGCGTCGTGAAGTTGTTTAGTCTAGAATGTAACGTGATATTGACTCTGTGCCGAACCTTAGCGTTGCTTGCTCCGATTCCATTTATATAGATAGAAGCTGGTTTTGTTGAAAGTCCTAAGCGCTTAACTAGTCGCTCACTGACGAAATTAAGTTGAGATCCGGAGTCAAGAATTGCTCGGCAATGTATTTCTTTTCCGTTTGCCTTGACGATGATTAATGCTGTGCTAAGAAGCACGTAATTGCTTGAACTTGAATTTTTAGCTGTGGTTAATGTGGCAGCTTCTTGTGCATTAAGAGTTAAGCTTCCTTTAGATGCCTGGTTCTTTGAAGCCGTGTTGCTTCTGGTTTGTTCTGAGGTTTCTAGGTGAAGAAGTGTGTTGTGTTTTTCGTTACACTTCATGCAGCTTCTAGAAATGCAATTCTTTACGTTATGGCCTGTTTTTAAGCAATTGAAACAATATTTTTTCTTTTGAACGAATTGAAGCCGAGCTACCGGTGATGATTGAAGGAAAATCTTGCAAGCAAATAAGGGGTGTTTACCGTTTCTGCACATGACACAGGAATCGTCTTGAGTTACCACTGAAGTGCAAACCTTCGAAATTGGGTGTTTCTTTTTGACTCCCATTGCTTCAATGGACTGGAAGTGTTTTTCCAAGAACATCAAAAATTCTTTAACTGTTGGAACTTCTCGTGGTTGTAATAGAGACTGTTCAAAGCGCAATCGTGTGTTTCGATCTAGTCTTTTTAGTAATAAGTGCAGCAGAAGCGGGTCCCAAGATGATGTATCAATTTGAAGGTTCTGTAGTGCTAAAAGGCACTCTTGAGTCTTGTCATGAAGCTCTTTAAAGTTGTCACTTATTCTATCATCTGCATATTCGACCAATTCATGAACTAATCTGCTGACTAGTAATCTCTTGTTGTTGTAGCGGTCTATGACCATCGTCCATGCGGCTTCAAAATTTTCTTCTGTTGCAGCAAAATGTTTTATCAAGTTTGCTGCCTCTCCTACTAAGTGTGTTTTTAAGTACCAAATTTTTTGGACTCTTGTCATTGGTTGATTGACAACCAGTGATAAAAATAGATCATGAAATTCCTGCCATTTCATCTGGTTTCCATCAAATTTGGGTATAGTGATTTTCGGAATAGGTACTGTCAATGTGTCTGAATGCCCAATGTTTTGCCCATGATTACTCTGAACTGTGTTGTCTCTAAGTCTTCTGGAGGCTGCTCGGACCTGCCCTTCAAGCTGGATAAACCTCTTCATATTGTATACATTCTGATTTCCTTCATCACATATTTCTGAGATTTTGTAGTGTAGCTCCTCAATGTCTTGCCATAACCTGGTGGCGGCTATGGCATCGTCATGACTAAAGTCATCTGTTAATAGTCGATTGACCGATGCCATCATGGCTGCCTGCCTTCGCATAAGTTTTACCAGCTCACCAACTGGTGCCGTGGCTTTCTTAGCGAGTTCTACCTGTGTTTGATCATCTGTATTCGTGGCTTCAGGCATAGGTAGTTTCAGCATTGATACTTCAAACTCCCTCCTGTATTGCTGCACGATATTTAGGATTGATGTGTAATAATCCTTTTGGAAGTAGTCATGGTCGAGTTGAATCTTCTCCAGCTCGCGAATTTGGCTGTCATTGACTTCAAAGGCTGTCCCTTCCTCGTCCAGTCTTCTTAATCGCTCTTGGAAGTAGCTTGTTGATGTCTTCCTAGATGCTGCATCCTTTTTATAGTTGCGGATGATGGTTTCGATCCGCTGACCAATTTGCTGCTGAGAAGTAACCAGTTCCGTAAATGAGCTCATGTTGAATTATTTTTTCTTGATGAAAAGATGATATTAACCAATCAATAAACAGACGATCACGTCGGGGTCACCAAAATGTTAATTAACTCGTTTGTTAATTAGATGCTTGTTTTAATCTCAGCACATAAACTGGATTAAAGTGTTAAAGTGTTAAGGTTTATTCAACAACAAACAGTACTTGAACCGAGTTGTTTGAAGAAATGATTTGATGTAGACTCTTTAATGTTCAATAACAAAAAGGTTTTCTTTATTTAAATTTTTCTTCATTTTATACAGAAATATTGATTACTATTAATTTAATATAAAATGTTATTTACTGTTAATTTTACATACTTAGCATTTATGGTATTATGTATCATATTTTAAGTTCATTGGCTGTGTGACCATGAACATGAGGCGAACAAAATACTTAGCATGCAATTTAATGTCTAAAAGGTGATCGTACTACAAAAAACAAACAAATTAACAAAAAATGCATAATAGACAAGAGTGATTTACAAACAGACTATATAATTGTAATAAAATACTTAAGAGTGCAACGAAACTAAAAATGCATAATAAGCAAGAGTTAATCAGAATTATAAAGACAAAAGAATAAAACCATAATAATAAATTTATAAATAAAAAACTATGTTAATTATAAACAGTTATCTTAAACACAAATAAAATTTGTAATGAGAGTTTTAGTCATTCAAAAATATTGTTTTTTTCGTGTTCTTTTAATATGACATTTTGTTAATGTCTTCTTTTTCACTTTGAATCTGTGTATTTAAAAAGACTTTTGCAATTTAATAAAAATCGTGTGCAATTTAAATTAAAATTAAATAAAAAATGTGTGACAATCGTAAAAAAGTTTGCTATATTTGTGGCTTATTTACTGATATCAGTCACCGGCGTGATTTTAAAAACAAAATTGGAGTGGTAGAAGTGTATTTGTTTGTCAATATTGCTGTAATACATTAAGAAAAAATTCAACCTTCGTTTGTTTTGCCCTTTTCTACGCCTATGATTTGGCATCATCAGTCATATAATAAACCAAATGATTGCTACTTTTGTCAAACCGATGTTTTAGGTCACTGTTTTAAAATGCGCAAAAACATTAAGTACGCAAATGTTGCAACTGTTATAAAACCGATACCTGTAAATAATGATCTACAGACAACGAGCAAATCTGTCGATGTAACAGAAAAAGATTTTGAACAAGAAGAGTTCCCTCCATCCAGATGTTCCACAACGAAGCGGCATTTTTTGTCAAAAGCTGATTTCGACGATATTGTTCGCGACTTACACTTGTCAAAGCGGCAATCTGAAGTCCTCGGGTCCCGATTAAAGCAGTGGAATTTGGTGGAAAAAGATTTCGTTATAACATCTGTTAGAAAAAGTGACCGGACTTGGTTACTTGAAGAAAGTTTTAAGACTAGTTCCAATGACAGTGATCTCGTGTATTGCGTTGATGTACCAAAACTATTTTCGGCATTAAATCACAATTATAATGCAGATGAATGGCGACTTTTCATTGATGGTTCATGTAAAAGTAAGTTTTCTTATAAAAATGTATGACTTTATTTTTATTAATTTAAGATTTGTAATGTAATATCTAGGCTTAAAAGCTGTTTTATTGCATAACCAAAATCAATTACCTTCAGTTCCAATCGCATATGCGACTAATACAAAAGAAACTTACGAAGTGATGAAAAATATACTAATGTTTGTTAGCTATATCACCCATAAATGGAAAGTCGTCGCTGACTTAAAGGTTTTGACAATTTTATTTGGTATGCAAGGTGGTTACACAAAGTATCCGTGCTATCTTTGTGAATGGCCATCTCGGGAGTCACATAGAATAGGCAGGAAAAACATTTTAAATGACTAATTAGTTAAAGCTGAGGACGTTATTCTGCCACCACTGCATCTTAAACTGGGATACATGAAACAATTTGTAAAAAAAAATTAGATGTAAACGGCGACGCTTTTTGTCATCTCAAAGCGGTATTCCCAAAACTAAGTGAAGCCAAAATAAAAGGAGGTATTAATTAATTTGTTTACATATATAGTACGTTTTTCATCGTTTTTATCTGTTTTGATAACTTTTAGGTAGTTTTATTGGACCTCAAATTCGAAAAATTATGAGAGATGCAGATTTCATTAACAAGCTAAGTTCCGTTGAAAGACGTGCATGGAAGAGTTTTGTTGCGCTATGCGATAATTTCCTTGGAAATCACAGAAGCGACCACTATGTCACAGTTGTCAATGAGTTTTTAAGTGCGTATGGTGAAATACGCTGCAACATGTCCATAAAAATTCATTTTCTGCATTCGCATTTGGACTTTTTCCAAGATAACCTGGGCCAGTTCAGTGATGAACAAGGCGAACATTTTCACCAGGAAATGGCAACTATTCAAAAACGCTTTGAAGAAAAAAATAAGATAAAAATGATTTCAGAATATTGCTGGTCACTTAAACGAGAAACTGATGATGCTGATTTAAAAAAAAACGGTCAAGCAAACACTTTTGAGTTAAATAACCAAAAATAAAATTTGTATAAAATGTTTATTTTCATGAAAAGTTAAATAACTCAGTCAATTGGTTATCTATTTTTAACCCCAAATATGCATTGTAATCGTAAATAAACGTACTTTTTGAACAAATTCAATCTATTTTTGTAAATTATTTACATCGACAAAAAAATTGTTCACGCTTTGCCACAACACACCCTTTTAAATTCAAAAGGGTTTTAAAAAAACTACGAAGCGTGAAAGCCGCTATTTATTTGTTGAAAAGTTATAAACAAAATGAATACCTGTTGCAATTTGGGGGAGAAAATGTGGTGTCTATATCAATATGAATGCATATCTTATAGTCAGAATTGATTTTGTATTCCATTTAAATTGTTATTTAATAATTTATTAAAAAATTATACAGACTCAGCTGTCCTACTGCGATACTTCATTATTTAATACATTTTATAATATACATAAATGTATAAAGAGTATTAAAAAAAATAATATTTTAAAACATAAAATTAGGAAAAACTTAAAAATAATTGCCTTAACTTTATTTTGTAAAAATCACAAAAATAGACAGTCCTACTAGCGGTTTTTTGAGTTTAATATATTTTATAGTGGCAAAGCGTGAGCGCCTTTTTTTGTTGATGTTGTAAATAAATTGAAACAGCTGATATCTTTTTTCATTATTTGAATTAATAAAATAATAAAACAAAAAGTAACGTAAAATTCCAAAGAAAACGGAAAAAGATAAAATTGTTGAGTTTTTGGTACAAAATGCAGTGGATCAATTTGACTATGCTGATATGGAAGGTATACATGGCATTACAAAAAAATCAATATGTATAAAGTTTTATTTTTCATAAACATAAGATGACATTGACAATATTTTGGAAGAAGCCATTGCGGACATATTTACTGTTATGCAATACCGTCCAGGAGTGTTGAATTCAGTTCCTAAATCTATGGAGCGGACCCTGGATATTTTAACTCAAATAGATGACAATAGGTTTCAGCAAATTCTAAGAGTTAATCGAGTGCAATTTAATGCAATCGTTGATATGATTAGAGAATATCCTGGTTTTAATCAAGCTCATTCCTGCGAGCAATTTCCAGTGGAATACCAATTAGCAATTGTGCTGTACAGGCTAGGGTCATCTGGAGAAGGAGCAAGTACAAAAAATGGCTGCGTTTTTTGGTATGGGTGATGGTGGCACGATAGACAAGACAAAAAAACGTATTTTTGGGGCAATTTTAACGCTACAGTCAAAATATATAACTTGGCCAGATGTAGATGAAAGAACTGCCATTGTTGCAGACATTTTATGAACTACCATTTTGTATTGTATATGTTGATGGTTCAGAAATCCCTCTAGCAGAAACTCGTGTAATAAATGCAGTGTACTTTTTTAAGGAACTCATAAGTATTCTATAAAAGTTCAAGCAATTTGCGATTTCAAGCTACGTCTATGTTACGTCGTTGTTGAAAATCCTGGTAGTGTCCACGATGCCAAAGTGTTTAAAAAATGCGACATTCACAAAACAGCTCAAACATATTTTTCATCACACCAATGGATAGCAGGTGACCCTGCTTATCCTCTTACGTAGACTGTAATAACACCTTATAGAAGTAATTCAAATAAAATGGATTCAAAAAAACAAAAAGAGTTCAAAAGACTGTCTTCTTACAGAAGTCAGACTCTTACAGAGTCAGAATTGAACATTGCTTTGGAATGTTAAAGGAAAAGTGCAATAGCTTAAAAAGCTTAAGAATGCGAATCAAATCGAATGAGTCATTTGTTTTGCTGCCAATGGATAGTTGTATGCAAAATACAACATTATGTTGAGTATTAAAGAAATAGAATAACCCGGAAGACGATCTGAGGAGCAGGAATCGAATTCGTTAAACATGAGAAATGAATTAAAAAGGCAAGCTATTTATAGCTTAATGTTTAATTAATTCATTGAAAATGCATATGTATTTATATATTAAAATAAAAAATTTATAGCATTTCATATAAAAACAAATTAGTTAAATTAAAATAAATAAAAAAACTAATAAAAACTATTTTTGAAAAAATTTGTACCGCATTTTAATTTCCAGTCACTCAAGCCTCTCCTTTTTCTCTAACTCCAATACACGAAATCGTTCGTCTCTTTCTATCTCCAATTTTCCTAGTTCAAAAGTTTCTTTTCTTTCTTTTATTTGCTCTTCAAACTGCTTTCCATTAAATTCAAGTTCTTTTTCAAATTGTTTTTCTTTTAATTCGATTTCATTTCCTAACTTTTTTTATTCAAAATCAATTTTTAATTTGTTAAACTTATTTCTCTCAGTCTGAATTAAAAAAAGTTTATCTAAAGATTTTTTTTTGGTGCAGCTCTTTTCAGCTTACCAGCAAAATCATGAACAGTTTTACTTTTTTGCTGAGTGTTAGTATGTGCACTTTTTGATGATGGAGGGGTTGAAATAAGAGAATTTTACGAAGTCATTTCTAGTTCTGGCTCTGTTTCTATTAAATATTCAAAATCCTCAAATTCACTTTGGTCTTTCAGAGAATCATTTTTAGTAACTGAACTTTCAAGTGGCAAGTTGGCTGTAGCACTGTCAAAAACTATGAATTGAGATCCAGAATTCTTAGATCCAAAAATATTGTGTAATTCATCGTAAAACCTGCACATCTTTCTTAATTTTCCTCGAACAAAAAAATTTCTTGAACACTTGATACGCCTTCATCTTCTTCAAGCAAGCCAGAGGCGGTAGATTTTTTCCAATTCTCGGCCTTCAAGTACGTAGTTTTAAGACACTTTACCTTCCACCGGGCCAGATCCCAAGACACGCCGATATTTGTTGAATCTAAAAATTTTTTAGATGCAGTCGGCTTCTGAAAGACGAACAATAAAATTATTAAACGGTTAGCAAATGCATGTTCAAAACTAACCTCTAATTCCTGATGTTCCAGCAAGTAATCCAATAGCAGGTTAATTTCGACGTCACTCCATTTCCTATTGCCAAGTTTTTCGCGTTTTCTTTTTATTATTGGCTTAGCATTTAAATCCATTTTTAAATTATTTACGGCATAATTAAAATTATTTTATTTTGTAGTGTTGTCAAATTTGAAATTTCATATATCACCAAAAGTAAGAATAAATACGTCTTTCAATTTGTTTGTTAATTTTTAATTTTTTAATGAAATTAAAATAATACTATAGCCCAACTTAGAGCCATTATTACAACTTAAATGTAACTGAAAGTAGGATTTTGTCAGACGTATGTATAAACAAATTTTCATTATTACAAATTTAATTTAACAGGTAATTTATCGCTCACTTTAAGGTAAAGTAAAATTCTAATAGTCTAAACCCTTTTATAATTACCTCCGACAAAATCCTACTTTTAACTAACTTTAAGGGCCTAATTTTGTAAAACGTAAACCAAAGCGTTGAAAAATTTTATATGGAAAAAATTTAAATTACACAAACAAAATACATACAGAATTTGTCAACGCTAAGCGTTGTGTTTTAAAAATTAGGCCCTAAGTTGTACTAATGTAATATAATATAGTAATGTAATAAAATGTAGTAGAAAAATGGGTTATATTTTAACACTTTATAGCTATTTGAAAAAGCACTAAAAAATCGTTTCATCACTCCGAGTTGACAGCAATGTCTCAAACTTGTACAATTACAGCACTTAAAATGCTATTGTTTTTGGTCTTGCGTTTTTTAAAAAGTATAGTAAATTATGTTTCAACGTATTTTGTTGTTGTGGTCTTGTAATGTAGTGTGTTTAAAAGGGCTATTAATTTTAAAAGGGCACTTTAATAGGAAGCGTGAAAACCCTTGCTGTTATGTTTTTTAATTTGAACTTTTTGTAAAATACATACATAATATATAATGTACATACTTATTATGTAAATAATTATTTATCTTAAAGGAACAATGTTCCAAAGAAAACAACATAAAAAATAAATATTGCAAAGTTAAAAAATAATAAAATTGTGCTTAAATTTTAAGTAAATTTTTAAAATAAACTTTATCTGCATTCGGAAGGAATATAAGTAACCCTTTTATATCATTTTTCTTTTCTTTTGAAATAGTAACTTCTTTCAATATATTTAGCGTTTGAGCAAATATATTTTTTTGGGGTCTTTAAGCAATTGCGTGACGCTGATTTTAATATATGAGAGGTTTGAAATTCTTCATCTCTGATGGAATTTTTAAGACGAATGTGAAACTCATCAGATTTTTCATACATCATCACCTTAAGTTTTGAAAATGGAAAAGTCCTAAAGTCTAATTTATTTGCCACCACAGAGTATTCATGGAAATCATTTGGAAGTATTTCCAAAATTACTAATTTGTTTTTTTTTTGTAGGCATATTTTTAAGCAAAACTTTAAGATGCATTGGGCTATTAATCTTAATATTTTTTAGATGTCTATCAATAACACCATACACGCAGTCCACTTCTTGGATTTGTGTATTATAATGTTTACGTTATTACTTTTAAATAACATTTTAATAGCTGTTGTATTACTTCTATTTTTGTTCTGTGGAACACAGGAATCGCTCCATACTATTAACGTTTTAATGATTGGGTATTCTTTGAGTAGTTCCTTTGAAATTTTAATTAAAGCGCTGGCAATGTCGTTACCACCTCGACCACTGTTAGCTTCTGACCATAAGGCACAATACGTAAATAGTTTTACATTCGGCATAATAACAGTTGCAGTCATATTGTATACACTAATTTTTCTTTTATAATAAAATGCTGCTGCGTTTCCTTTGGGCAGATTAAAAACGCTTTGTAAGTCATAGCATACAATACATTTTGTTGGGTCAGAATTTACTCGATTTATGTCACGAGTAAGGTGTTTTTTCTGCTTTGAGCTTTTCATTCATATTTTTTTCATGTGATGTCATTGTATTTTCTTTATTAGGTCCGTTTTTTTTACCCCAAAATTAGTGCAAATTTTTACTGGATTTTACTGAAATGCGTTCGTTTACACATAAAATTGCAAAAGAGAGCGTCAATTGAGAGAGTAAATTGACAGTTGTTGACTGAGAGTCTGCAAATTTTTACTTGACAAATTTTTTCCAGTAAAATCCAGTAGACGAGAAAAACATGTGATTCCATAAAATAAACAAAAGTAAGCAAATACAAAGTATAATTTTTTAGTAAAAACATTTAAAAGAAGAAAAGTTTAACAAAACTAATGTGAAAATTTTTATGTTCAAGATGAAACAAATTAAAGAATAATAATCGTTAAATATATCAGTTCTTAAATTTAATTTAATTGTGTTGTTTATTTTAATTTTTTAGAGATGTAAGATTTATGTATATGTGAATACTTATTTCTGCATACTATTCATGGTACCGACTATCAGAAATCAAATATTGATGTATTTTCCTATGCCATTTACCCAGAAAAAATAAAACTAAAAACCAAATACAAGCTAAAGCTTTCAGAGAACTTCTATTTTAGAAATATGTATGTATATATCGCTCCAAATTTATCATTATAAAAATGCATGCATCAATTACCAAAAATATGTATTTGATGGGTTTCCAAAACAACAAAAACATGCAACAATATTATCAGCTGTTTTGAATAATCGGCAAATTTTTGCAATTTTTCCGTTCGCGTACTTTTTTGTGCAAGACACATTCTTGAGAGTAAAATTTTCAAATTACCGAAAATTTACTCAACTACTGGATTTTACTGGAAAAGTAAACAAACGGACCTATTATTATAAGTTTATAACACACTTGTCACATTGATCTTTCTTTGGTTTATAAAAAGATATATTATATTGGTTGTTTTACACTTCGCGGTAAATATGTATAGCTACTGGATCCGGATATATGCATTCTATGCATTCTATTTAAATTCAGGCATCCATCAACATATCTTTTGTTAGATGTTGCTCTACAGTAATGTGAATCAATTGAAGGGAAGCTGGATATATGTTCACGCACTTCTGCCAATTTGTGGGGATGAGTAACTCGTGTAGTATTGTTACCTTTTTTTCTTGGAAGTGGAGATCCTGTTACAGAATCTTTTAAGTGTTGGAAGCAGTAGTATATTCATTTCTGATTAATGGATAAAGTGTTGACAAAAAAAAGTACGGCAAACGCTGTATGTACAACGAGTATTGTTTTGTTGCCGACTTTGTCCTGCGGCGCTTAACATGATGTCGAGTAACAAATTTAAAATAAAACATAGTTTTTCGTTATCATTCAGTTTCCAAAATTTTTGGAGTATATTTAAACAGTCTTCAGGAGTAAAAATTCTTACTCAATTTAAAAAAAAGTCTTTGCATGGGGCTTTTATAGATCTTGCTGGTACTTCCTCATCTTGAATCGAAACATATTGTTGTCCGGATTCTCTGATTTCTTTTCTGATCTGCGACTTCCATTTTTTTCTGTCTCTTTTTTGTTAATAAATGAAATTTTTCATCAGATTCAAGAAGCTCGTCCAAAATGTACTCCATTTCTTCATAATCCACATTACCGCCTGCCATGATTGAGCCAGATTGGGTTTAAGATTGGCTTCCATTTGAAATTCTGAATTTCATAAGAACTTAGCATAAAATTATCCAGAAAACATTAAAGTAAAATTTACCCGGCACTATCTTCAATAATGAATTCAATTTCATCAAATTTCATATTGCCATCTGCCACGGTTGACTGAAGTTGCGTTTGGTATTCATTTGATAAAACGCTGTCATTAAATATATATATATATATATATATATATTAAATATATATATATATATATATATATATATATATACATATATATATATATATATTAGTCTCCTGCATAAGACATCTTATAAGAACTTGCAAGACATGAGGGATTTTTCAAATGCTTTACAGCGAAATCTTATAAAACAAACGTTAACAACATTGTTTGCAAGAAATTTATTTGAGTATTGTAGGTATAAGAGTAAAGGCCCAACTATAATATGAATAAGCTACCTTAAGCAACTGTGCGGTTACATATAAAACGCATGTGGCAAACTATAAAGGCAGAATTACCCGACTGTAAATGTAGAACTGTAAATGTAAATGTGTCAGCTGATCGAATCTGTTGCATGAAAAGCTATGCAAACGCTTACCTGACTGAAATGGCACGTAAATGTAACGTCTGAACCTGCAGAAAGAGAATAGAATTTCATGACGTTACGTGACATTTGTAGACAGTGATGGGATGTATGTATATTGAATGAGAGTGTGGCACAATAGCCCTGATTTGGTACTTTTGTTTCATTTAATAATTTAAGCTTTTGAGTGGTTAATTTGTATACATACGTACATGGCATATTTAATAAATTTAGTTTTCTAAAAAAGTTTTTTTTATAAAATCTAACCAGTTTGCCAATCGTATGTGTTTATTTTTTTTTCTTAATATACATACATACACATAATTATATGTACATATGTATGAATTTGTAAAATTTACATACATATGTGCGTACAAACATACACAGGATTCAGACGATGAAATTTATGACGTCTATTTTTCTTGATTCCCTTTTGAAGTTTCTACCAAAAACTATTTGCGTTCATGATTATTTTTACATGTCTAATTTTTTTTTATTGAGTTTGATTTTTATTGATTTTATTGTTTATACACACATTTGCAGTACATACCCTGTCGGAGAATGTGTTGTTGACTACAAAAATAGTTAACTTATAGTTAACTTTTCCTAGACTGACTAAAAGCTAACTGCAATGTCATCCAGAACAAACCCAAAATTAATTCAGAAGTTGAGTACGCAATCGAATTTGATGAGAGCCAACAAATTTATTCTCAGCTGCTTTGAAATTCATTTCAGTTTTATATTAACATTTTTCTGTTGTTATTTTAGATCAGCGGTAGGCAAAGTAAGGGCGCCGCGCCTTTTCTTATTCTCTTTTATTACGTATGTGTACACACGCATTGTTGAGAAATAAACAACATTAATCAGTCTAGCTAAAACATTCAAGCAGGCAGGTCGTGTACATCGCATACTGTTAAAAATCAGTGTTGCCAGAGACAAACTCTCCCCAACAATAATAAATTATGTGTGATGAAAATTTACTAAAATTTTTATTTTCAGAAAATTATTTTGGCAAACCAGAATGTCTGGTTTGTGAACGGGCATTGTCACGCATGAAAAAACATGACATGCAAAGACATTTTCAAGCATATCAGAAGGAATATGAAAATATTACTGGTGATGCAAGAGAAGCCCTTATTGTTCAGCTTAAGAAAGCTTTTTATGAAAAAATGATTGCTGATTCTAGAAATTCAGACGCAGAAGCAGTCGAGTTTTCTAAGAAAAGAAAGGCCTCTTTTTGTTGTTGCTGCATCTCTTGCTAAACGTTGCCGTCCTTTTGAAGATGGCGATTTTTTAAAGAGCTGAGCAATGATGTATTAAAATGCTTTGGTGACAAATCTGAAGAGATTCGCATGCCTATAAATGACATTCCCCTCTCTCCTCGTACAATTGTTCGACGTACTGAGCAAATCAGCGCATTTATCTTTTCAAATATTAAGAAAAGAATGCTTAATTGCCAATTTTTTTCCATATGCCTTGATGAATGCACTGATCTAAACGATATATATCAGTTAATTATTTGTGTAAGAACTGTCAATAAAAATTTTGACGTACATGAAGAAATGTTCTCCCTACATAGCTTACATAACAGTGTAAAAGGAAAACTTATTTTCGACATCATAAACGAAAATGTTCTTTCCTTTACTGATAAGAATAAGTTTTGCTCTGTATGTACTGATGGTGCCAATGTAATGGTGGGTAAAAAGAGGGTTTCGTAGGACATTTGCTTAAAAGTGGTTTAAATATATATGTTTTTCATTGCATTATTCACCAACAAGCATTATTTGCAAAAAGTTTGAATGTAATGAATACAATGAAAATCGTGATTCAAATTGTTAACAAAATACGAGCTGGCCATAATGCCTTGAATTATAGAAAATTCAAAGAATTTCTTGATCTCGTGCATGCCGAATATGGTGATTTGCTTCTGTATACAGAAGTAAGGTGGTTAAGCAAAGGTCGTTGTCTTCAAAGACTTTTCAGTCTTCGTGAGGAAGTTGTATCGTTTTTGAATCAAAATAAAACACCTGATACCAAATTATTGTCGGAGCATTTGAACGATAATGTTTTTTTATTAGATTTTGCGTTTTTGACAGACATAACTGAGTTTGTTAATCAACTAAGCATACAGCTACAAGGAAACACCAAAAAAATTTTTGAGCTATTTTCTGCAATAAAACAATTTATTAGAAAAATTGAAATTTTGACACAAAACCTTAAATATAAAAATGTAATAAGCTTAAAAGGAACATTTGAAATTTATAGCAAAACTCCAAATAGCAATAGCAAACTACAGAAATATCTAAATGTGCTTCAGACTCTACTAATTAATTACAACAATCGTTTTCATGACTTTAAAAATATTGAAAATTTGATTGAAATGCATAACAACCCTTTGTTATGTAATATAGAACACCAAAATCAGGATATTAAAGCAGAGTTAATTAAAATGAGAGAAGATCTAGCTTTACCATTAACTAGCGGGATAGATTTCTGGAGAAGTATTTCTGCAGATGTATACCCCGAGGCAAAAAATTAAATCTTAAAATTATATTCAATGTTTGGAGCTACCTATATTTGTGAGTCAACATTTTCCATACTAAAGCACATTCAAACTAAAAGCCGAAACCGTATAACAGATAAACATTTAGGGCCAATTTCACCAACTCTATTTAAATATCCATTCATATTTAAATGTCGATTTTCATTAATTTTTGTATGGAAAAACGACATTTAAATATGAATCGATATTTAAATAAGTTGGTGAAATTGGCCCTTAGAAAATTTAATACGCATAAAATGTTGTCCGTATGAAATTAATATTGAAGATGTAAATAGATTCGAATAAATTATTTTATTGCAGAAAATCGCAAATTTTTTTCGTTTTTCTTCGCAACCAGATGCTAAGTTGATTAACAAATTCATACACCACATTCGGCAAAGTCGAGATGAAAAAAATCTTTTAACTCTCCATGATTTATTTTCTTCAAAATTTTAACCACTATTTTCATTGTACTCGTTACATTCAAAGTTTTTTCAAATAACGCCTGTTGTTGAATATTGCAATGAAAAACAAATATATTTAAATTATTTTTAGCAAACTTCCTACGAAACCCTCTTTTTTATCGAAAATATGCTTTCATTTTGCATTGTTGTATAAGCCATATAGGGAAAAAATTCTTTCTGTACGTCAAAATTTTATTGACAGTTCTTATACAAATAATTAACCGAGTTATGTCGTTTACATCAGTGCCTTCGTTTATTTCTTTCTTATTATTTCTTGATATTTAAAAAGATGAATGCACTGATATGCTGGGCATTCAAACTTATCGAAAAATCAAATACATATAAATTATTTGAAGAAACCGTCCTACAAAACCCATCTTTTTATCCATCATTACATTACAACAAAAGATGCATTTCTTTATATAAAAAAATTTTGTGTTTCTTCTGACCGTAATAATATTGTTACGTTTAAATTTTATTAAACGTGTGAGTTCTTTTGATTGCTCAAAAATAAAAATAAATAATACACAATTTTTATTTGCTACTGTTTTTCCTTTTATTCTTAACGAAGCAAATTACAACTTGTCTTTTCTTAACTACTTCTTATCGTTATTATCCACTTTCAACGAGGTCTTAACTTGACTACTTTCTGATTAATACTGCCTCAACGATATCAACTTGACTACTTTCTGATTAGTACTGCTCTGTTCTCGCACATGCTGCCACTTTTTATAGTACAGGAACCGGTTCTCGAATGTTCGCCCGATAGGTGCATGATGCCATCTGTATTGTCATTTACTGTTGGTAGCCAGATGTTCAAACAGTCCTCTAGCACAATCGGGAAAATTCATGTTGCTGCTTCTAGGCGTTTGTAGATAATTCGATTGGTCATTATTTTTGAATTTCAAAGTAACGACTCTTATGTTGGCAATGCGTGTGTGTGTCTGTAGCTATGTATACAATTATTGTTGTTGCTATAGTATTTGTACGTAAATATGTGTGTACGTATAGTGCTTTAGTTAAATACTTCCAGATAGTTCTTTGCTTTAACCCTGTAGAAATATTTTTGCGTAACACTGCCGCCCACTTAAGCCTATTCGTCCCGAATAGGCACATTATCCGGCTTTCCATAGTGTGCGAGTCGTTCTAAATGTACAACTTTCATTTTTGACCTTGGGCTATTGTGTTTTTGTATTCTGTAGACGACATCGTTTAACCTTTTTACCACCGTATATGGTCCCTCCCAGTGAGTCTGTAGTTTTGGAGACAATCCTATTTTCCGCTGTGGGTTGAAAAGTAGAACCAATTGACCTTCATTAAAGCCTTTAGAATTTGCAGCACGGTCATATCTAACTTTCATCTTATTACTGACCATTTTAATTCGGCTACGGATAAATTCATGTAGCTCATTTAAATTTTCTTGCCTTTGGAAAGGGCCAGTATCTGCTTCATTTGTTAGTGTAGGCTTGACGCCGAACTCTAAATCTCCAGGCAACTTTAACTCAGCTCCAAAAATAATTTTTGCAGGTGTTCGCGATGTTGTGTCATGCACAGCTGACCTGTATGCTAATAGAAACTCCGGAATGTGTTCGTCCCAGTCCTTCTGATGCGTGCTCACCACTTTTCGCAAATATTCTTCTAATGTACGGTTGAACCTCTCTACCATGCCATCAGACTGTGGGTGAAGTGGTGTGGTTCTGGTTTTCTTTATCCCATATCGCTCGCACAAATCTTTAAATATGGCAGACTCAAAATTTCTACCTTGGTCAGAGTGCAGTTCAATAGGAACTCCATAGCGACATACCCAGTTGTTTACAAACGCGTCCACAACCGTTCTGGCTTCCTGGTTAGGTATGGCATAAACTTCTGGCCATTTGCTGAAATAGTCCATCATTACAAGAATATAACGATTCCCAGCGTTACTGACCGGAAAAGGTCCTGCTACATCCATTGCTATCCTCTCAAAGGGTGCTCCCGAGCTATATTTTTGCAGCAGACCCCGACTTCGTTTTGCTGGACCTTTAGCTTTCATACACTGTGTGCAATTAGCTATCCATTCGGCTACGGCTTGTTGACATCCAATCCAATAAAAACGCTGTTTTAACTTTTCGAGCGTTTTTGTTACGCCCAGGTGACCACCGCTGGGTCTATTATGGAACTCCTTCAACACCTCGCTCCTCTTGGATGTTGGGACCACGATCAGCTTGGAAACCGTCTTACCGTCTACACTTTCCCAGACACGATACAAACAACCATTTATCAAATTCAGGCTGTCCCACTGGGCCCAATACAATTTTACCAGTGGACTTTCAGCTGATATCTCATTACGGGTGGGTCTTCTATCCTCCTCTTTAGCCGCTATAATTTTTCCCAGTGCTGGATCTGCCCTTTGCGCCTCTGACCAGTCTTCTTCCGTACCAATTTTTGTAAGCCTGACATCAATGACACATTCTTTCGCCTCGACTTTTGAACAATGTCTGCACTCTAAGCTACAGGGCCGTCGTGACAGAGCATCAGCATTATTATGCCTTGCACCCTTTCTGTGCTCAATGTTGAAGTTGTAGCTCTGAAGACGTTCAATCCAGCGTGCTAGCTGCCCTTCAGGATTTTTAAACTGCAGTAGCCACCTGAGCGCAGAATGGTCAGTTCTTAAAGTAAAGTGTTGGCCATACAAGTATTTATGAAAATGCTTAATGCACTCCAACACTGCCAGAAGCTCCCGTCGTGTCACACAGTAGTTCCTCTCAGGTTTCGAAAGTATTCGGCTGTAATAGCCCACTACTTTTTCTGTTCCATTAATCACCTGTGATAACACACCTCCTATTCCATATCCACTTGCATCGCTATCTAGCACAAATTTTTCCCCAGCAACTGGATATGATAAGACTGGTGATGTGCACAATAAATCTTTTAGTGTCTGGAAAGCATTCTCCTGCAATTCACCCCAATCGTATGGTTGCGACTTCTTTGTTAGCTCATGCAAGCTTGCAGCTACGCTGGCAAAATTTGGCACAAAGCGTCTGTAGTATGTGCAAAGGCACAAAAAGCTGCGCAATTCGTGAAGATTTCTTGGACGAGGCCAGTCCTTTACTGCTCGTATCTTATCTTCATCTGTTGAAATACCATCTGCTGTAACTTTATGGCCCAGATACTTCACCTCTTTCTGGAATAGTGCACACTTTTTGATGCTGAGTTTGAGTCCAGCCGATGAAATGCGCTGAAAGACTTCAGTCAGATTTTTAAGGTGTTCATCAAAAGTCTTCCCCATTACAATTATGTCGTCAAGATACACCAAGCATGTTTTCCAGTGCAGTCCTTTTAACACTTGCTCCATGAGCCGCTCGAAAGTAGCCGGAGCATTGCAGAGCCCAAATGGCATAACATTAAACTGCCACAGACCATCGCATGCGCTGAAAGCAGTTTTCTCCTTGTCTTTCTCTGCAATCTCCACCTGCCAATAGCCGCTTTGTAGATCCAATGTAGAGAACCATTTCGTTCCAGCAAGCGTGTCTAAGGTGTCGTCAATTCTTGGTAGCGGGTAACTGTCCTTTTTGGTCACGTCGTTAAGTTTCCTATAATCGACGCAAAATCGAGTACTGCCGTCCTTTTTCTTTACTAACACTACCGGTGAGCTCCAGGGACTTGAAGATGGTTCGATTACACCACACCGCTCCATTTCATTGACGAGCTCTTTTACCTCAGTTCGCTTAGCGAGTGGTATACTTCTGGGAGGCAGTTTTATTGGCCTTGCTGCGCCAGTATTTATTTCATGTTTTACTGTTGGCGTTCTCCCTTGGTTTTCACTCTTCCCGGCAAAAATGCATACGTGCCTTTTTAGCAGTTTAGCAGGCTTTGATTCTATCAGGACGTGAAAGCTCTGCTACCCATTGCTCTACACGTGCCTGAAATTCTTCACGCTCCTCTGCAGACATATTGGCAGGTTCTGGCTTTTTATCGCAGTTTATTATTGCCTCTGCTGGAGCACATTGACCTATTTCGGAATTCTTGTTGATGACTTTTTCTTGGCCTGATAAATTTAGTACCCGTATGGGAACCTTTCTTCCATTGCAAGTTTTTACGAGGGCTTTTGCTGTTAATAGCTCGCTCTTAATTTCTGCTGGTTCTACTACCCACAACCGATTGTCCTCACAATCTCCCTCCATTTGTGCCCATATTACTGATTCAGACCGTGGTGGTAATGTCTGATTTTCAATAGCAAGCAGTTTCTTGACGTGCATCTGATTGTCATATCCAACATCAAGCGGTATTTCAACATTACGCCAAATCATCACTTGTTGCCCCATATGCAAGTTGATTCCGTGGTTTATCATAAAATCTGCTCCAATAATAACCTCGTCTACAATATCGGCAACAATAAATACGTGTTTCACACTGATATTGGCAATAGTCACCTTCGCCTCAATTTTACCATAGACAGTGCCAGGCTCCCCAGTAGCTGTACGTAGTCGTATATTACTTATAGTTTCACATTTCCCGTTCACTACATTGGGCCTGATTATTGACTGTGACGCTCCTGTGTCTATGGTAAGGATGTGCTTTTCACCGTTGATGAATCAGCATGCAGTAAGGTTGCTATTTTTCTGTTGCATCACTGATATGGAGATTGTGGGGCCGTCGTTTGTGGGAGCTAGCTCTTGCCCCTTAGTGCTAGCTCATTTTAGTTTAACGGAGACTCTTGTGTTGTTTGTTGGTACACCCGTTTACTGTTCCTTGATGGCGAAACAGATCTGGATCTCTTTCTTGGCGCCTTGCAGTTGCGCTGGTAATGACCAACTTTGCCGCAGTTATAGCACTTATTATTAACTTTTGCTCTTTCTCCGCCAATGCTTGTCTCACGGCCTCCTTAATGCTAGAGACCAGACTATTATCATTTTCGGCAAGTACTTCCACGTTCCGTACCTTGCACACCTGTGGCTTCAAAATCAGTCTAGCAGTCTCCTGAGTTAGTGCAAATGAAACCATTTCTGCGAAGGTTGCCTTTTGCGTAGCACACACTGCCAGGTTGATATCAGGGTCGCGGATGCCATTAAGAAACGCCTCCGTTTTGACATGATCCAGGAATGGATGGTTTTCGCCTGGATACGTAAGCTGCACCAACCGCTCGATTTCCATTGCGAAATCTTGTAGAGATTCATTGTGCTTTTGTCCTCTACATCGCAATTCCATGCGGTATATGTCACGCTTGTGCTCACCGCCATATTTGCGTTGCAGTGCCGCCATTATGTCATCAAAACTGTTTCTGCAGCCTACTGGCACAGTTTCGAGAACTTCTGCTGCCGCACCTTTTAAGGCCAAAACTAGCTCTATGGCCTTTTCTTCACTGTCCCATCCATTTCTGTTAGCCACTGTTTCGAACTGAAATTGGAAGATGTTCAGTAGTGCACTGCCATCGAAATAAGGCGTCTTTATCCTGCTGGAAACCTCTGGAACAAATCGCACTGGTCCGCCTTGGCACTGGAGATTGACGATTTTTGCTTCCAGCTCGTGCAATTTCTCGTCTACATCTTTCACTTGTACTGCCACGCCACCAATTTCTAAGCTATGGACTTTATTCTCCAGCTCCGATATTTTCTCGTCAAACTTGCTGACTTGTACTTCAATACCATCTACTCTTCTATATAAGGCCTCAGAAATTTCTTGAAGTTTCTCGTTTGTGGCCTTAATTTCAGCTAAAACTCTCTCGTTGTTGGCTTTAGAAGTTTCTTGAAAATCAGCCTTCATAGCTCTAGAAGACTCCTGAATTTCAGCCTTCATTGCTCTAGAAGACTCCTGAAGTCTCCCATCCATTGCTCTAGAAGACTCCTGAAGTCTCCCATCCATTTGGCCTAGAAGTTTGTCGTTGTTTGCCTTCATTTCGCTCATCATGGCAGCAAACATTGCGCTGATGTCTGTACTGGTTGCCGTTGCACGAGTACATACCTCAATTTCTTCTTTTTCATCGAACTCATAGGTTTCTATGTCGATGTTGCGCCGCTGAAATTCGTCTATTAACCTCTTTTGAAGTTCGACCTTGTTACCAGTTGTTGACAAGTCCAGATTGTTCAACTCTTTCTTGAGTTGCTCCACCTTAAGCTCTTGAAATTTCATTCTTCCTCGTATTACAAATTAATTATTTTTAATTAATTTATTATTTTTATTTTAATTTTGCAATCCCACTTCTGACACCAAATGTTACGTTTAAATTTTATTAAACGTGTGAGTTCTTTTGATTGCTCAAAAATAAAAATAAATAATACACAATTTTTATTTGCTACTGTTTTTCCTTTTATTCTTAACGAAGCAAATTACAACTTGTCTTTTCTTAACTACTTCTTATCGTTATTATCCACTTTCAACGAGGTCTTAACTTGACTACTTTCTGATTAGTACTGCCTCAACGATATCAACTTGACTACTTTCTGATTAGTACTGCTCTGTTCTCGCACATGCTGCCACTTTTTATAGTACAGGAACCGGTTCTCGAAAGTTCGCCCGATAGGTGCATGATGCCATCTGTATTGTCATTTACTATTGGTAGCCAGATGTTCAAACAGTCCTCTAGCACAATCGGGAAAATTCATGTTGCTGCTTCTAGGCGTTTGTAGATAATTCGATTGGTCGTTATTTTTGAATTTCAAAGTAACGACTCAACGGCAATGCGGTTTGCTACTGGTAGTACAGTGCTCGCACTTTTATTTGCATGTGTGTGTGTCTGTAGCTATGTATACAATTATTGTTGTTGCTATAGTATTTGTACGTAAATATATGTGTACGTTTAGTGCTTTAGTTAAATACTTCCAGATAGTTCTTTGCTTTAAACCTGTAGGAATATTTTTACGTAACAATATCAAGTTTGCCTTTGGAGATTTCAAATTAGTGAAATGAGACACTGGCAACACCGGATCGTGGTGAGAGTTTAACTCACACAATTGTAAAATGCAATTGTATGGGTTGCCGACCACGGTTTTAGATAATACCTTATGCCGGCCATACACTACACATGTTCAGTGCTCAAGTCTGGCACTGTACAGTGCGTTTGTGTAGTGTATGGGGGCGGTTGTGCTATTTACGCAGTGAACTGAGTAAATATCAAAACGATTTTGATGTTTGCTCAAGTTTAAAAACTGTGAACTTGTGTAGTGTATGTTGCAAACGCTCAGTTTTGTCGTGATTTTTTAAGAGTTAAAAACAAAAAATGAGTGCAGAAAAAATATTCTGGACAGAGTTCCTAGAATTATACAAAGAATCGCCTGCATTATGGCGCATTAAAAGCAGTGATTATAGCAATAGAATTATGAAAATCGAAGCCTACGAAAAATTAATTAATAAACTAAAGGAAAAATACCCCGATGCAAATAGAGAAATGGCTGTTAAAAAGATTAACACATTTAGGATTTAGGCTGTTTTTATTGTCACAGCAATTAATAAAATAGAGCAGTATTTGCACATGTTGTCTTCTTCACTTATAGCTTTAAAATAAAAACTGCACAGTTTACTTGTATAGTGTGTGTCACAAGCTTAGTTTACGCAGTGCCAGACTTGAGCACTGAACTTGTGTAGTGTATGGCCAGCATAAAGAAAATTTTTCCTTTTTCTCTATAAATTAAAGATATCTTATATTCTTAAAAGAAAGAGGTTAGTATCAGAAATCAGAAAAATCAAAAAGTATTATTTCAGGGTTGGAAAACCCACACTTTTTGTGATATAAAAAACTAGCTTACGAAAACTAATTTTTATTGTTTTTATAAAATAAACTTATTTTATACTTCAGTACGAATGTATTTGGCATTTCAAAATATAAAAAAATTAAAAAATTAAAATGACGTTGCCAGGATTGGAAAACCTTATTTTTTATACAAAAGTAACTTACTAAAACAAATTTTTCCTTTTTTACTATAAATTAAACATATCTTACATTCTTAAAAAAAAGATTGGTATAAGAAATCAGAAAAATCAAAAAGGAGGATTCCAGGGTTGGGAAACTAACACTCTTTGTTATATAAAAAAATTAACTACCGAAAATTAATTTTTATTTTTTTTTTATTAAATAAACTTATTTTATGCTTGAGTGCGAATAAAATTGGTATTTCAAATTAAAAAAATACAATTAAAAAAATTAAAAAGACGATTCTAGGGTTGGAAAACTTTAACTTTTTCTGTACAAAAGTAACTTACTAAAACAAATTTTTCTTTTTTTTCTATAACTTAAACAAATATTAAATTCTTAAAAGAAAGAGATTGGTGTAAGAAATCAGAAAAATCAAAAACTATGATGACAGGATTGGGAAACTTACACTTTTTGTGATATATAAAATAAATAAATTTTTACCTTTTCCTTTATAAATTATATATATTTTACGTTTTGGAAAGAAAAGTTTGGTATAGAAAATTATAAAGTTTGGTATAGCAAATTATAAAAATAAAAACCACAGCTCCAGAGTTGGAAACTTTGAACTTTTTTTCTGGATATTAAAGTTACTAAATAAAACATTTTTTTTTTGAATTTCCTTTTTTCTTTTCTCACTTAACGCACTGTTTATATTTTTTAAGAACTACTAGATTGATATAAGGAATCAGAAAAATCTAATATGAGGATCTATAGGGTTTGAAAATAATTTTTTTTGTACATAAAACTAGGTCAAATTATTTTTTTCTTTGTGTTTATACTTTATGTATGTGCTTATGTATGTACATATCTCTATACTACATAAACGCACTTTGGTAAAGGTTATACACATAATAGAGATATGCACGTGAGCGTTTTTTAACTCACGACACGCACGCTCACGCAGAAAAATATTTTACTCACGCACTTTCACGCACGAATGATATTGAAAATTTTCACGATCACGTACGCTCACGAACAAAATATTCTTAATCACGCAGGAGTGGTTTACAACTTATCACGATCACGCACGCTCACGAAAAAGTATGTAATCCAATTTGTATCTTTTTTTGGGTTGAAAAATAGGTTTTTACACATACATATGTATGTATGTATGTACATATGTATGCCGTGGATATGTAAAATTTACATTGCACAGTGAAGACTTTTACAAACTACTGATTGGATTTATATGAAACTTCTAACATCCGTAGAGGAGGCCAAAGTGGACTACCTGGGACTCAAAAAAACTTCTGAGGCTTGTAACTTTTTTAAAAATTGTACGATTTTTACCAGATAAAACATTTTGACATAAACTTGAAATTCTGAAGAAATAATTTGCCAAGATGTGTTTCTCATAAGATATTTTACTTAAGCCAAAAATTTGTTTTGCCTTGACCTTTTTTTGTATTTTGCCTATTACTTTTTAGTGCATTGTTTGATTTAAGTTAAAAGGCAGCATTAAATTTTTGACAAAATTTTAAATAAAAATAGCAAAAAAATTTATTAACATATTTATTTGTGAAATCGGGAAAAGGCTAAAGAATCCAAATTTTAAAATTTCCCTGAAAAAGGCATGTGTTTTTTTTAAGTATCTTCATTATTTTTAGTTTTGTAAAAATCTTTGTTGAATACATTTTTATTTTTTAATTAGATAGCGCTAAAGACAACGTATTAAGAATGTGCTTAGAACCTGTGATTTTGTATTTTGGACATGTACCCTACATTCAGCAATGTCCTAAAATAGTAAATTTTAAAAATATTTTTTGTGTTTAAGCGGTTATAAAACGGTTCTGACGGTAGATTTTTAAAGTTTCAACTATAAGATTTTATTATGTAGAAAGTTTTAAACGTCTATTCATAAATGCGGATGTACCCGTAGTTTTTCTGAAAAAAGTCAGAATTTAGGGAAATTATAGTGTACCATAAAAAATATATTAAAATAATTTTATTTTTCTACATTGGTGTATTTGAATTTCATATGAAAAATTATAAGAATAGCCCAATACACAATCTTGTGCAAATGGTCTTGCATCGTAAAATGTTCAAAATGGTATATTATATTGATACTCACTAGAGTGGTTCGATTTTCGACTTTTTTCGAATTCAATGCTCTACCACACCATAACCTCTGGAGGACATATAATAGAGCCCAAAAAACCATAGAAACAGTAATATTAGCGAAATTTCACTTTTCGCCAGAGCCTCAAAGTTTTTCAAAAATGTCTAAAAATAGGCATATTTTCGATAATTTTAATGTCACGTTTTCTGAATGGGCAAGTGATATACAATATTAAAACAAGTATAAAACTACATAGAATTCATATTTTAAACAAAATAAATCTTTATTTTAGTCGAAACCTGCCGGAAAGCCATAAAAATTCTTTACAAAAAAGTGGTAAAAAAAAGATGATTTTCAGTGAAAAATTTAATGATGTTTGTACGAGATTTTAATGCAAATTTTTGCTATATACTTCTCTTAATATTGTATATCGCTTGCGCATTCAGAAAACGTGACATTAAAATCATCGAAATTTTGCCTATTTTTGGACATTTTTGAAAAACTTTGAGGCTCTGGCGAAAAGTGAAATTTCGCTAATATCACTGTTTCTATGGTTTTTTTTGGGCTCTATTATATGTCCTCCAGAGGTTATGGTGTGGTAGAGCATTGAATTCGAAAAAAGTCGAAAATCGAACCACTCTAATACTCACCTATTCAGGAATGATATCTCGTGAGGGCGTGAGAATTCGTGCGTGATTAATAAAAATAGCTCACGCACGATCACGCACGAGTAATTTATTCTTAAGTCACGATCACGCACTCACGCGTGATTAATTATAAATTTAATCATGATCATGCGTGATTCACGCGTGACACGATAAAATCACGACATTTCCACATCTCTACTTGTTAGTCTAGTCCTAAAAATAAATGTTTATAACTTTTAATAATCTTCACCACTCAAAGGCAGCCTCAGCGGCATTAACCGTTGTGGAAAGAGATGTGGATATTGCGTTTATCTGCGTTTATCCAAGAAACATGGACTGCCAATGACAAAATTTTTGGACTCAGCGCAAAAGGATACAGACTACGTATGTATATAAATCAGGTAACAATGATAATAACATTAGATCCTATATTATGGTGAAAACTAACTTAAATGTCTTCATTATATATAATTTCAGTGATGAACATAGACTCAAAACATTCCATGATTAAAAAAACGAAATATTTTTTCGTAAATAATTTTTGTGCAATAAACGAAAATGTTGTACATTTTACGAAAATATTTGTGGCTTATGTAGGAAAACAGATTTTGTAATTTTACGAATTTTGTTGTTACAAAAATTATTTCGTACAATTATTTTCGTATATATGGATACGGTTCTTTGAGTGCATCCTTCATATAGCTTACAAACTTGATATTAAAAAATGGCAAGCTCGAAGGGATTTTGATAAAGCTGTGTAGAAGGAAACCAAGAAAAAAATTACTGATCGCCTAAGGAAAGAGATGGGTTTGTTAGTTGATATTCCCACACCAGGATGTGGAACAACAAATGACGGGAATACGGCTAGAAGATTTTTCCAGCAACCAGCTCTTGCTTCATCAATTACTAGGGTTGATGAGGATTAAATAAAAAGATTTGGTGTTATTTTAAGCACAATGGCATGTGGCTTTGCTATTAACGTGAATGGATTTCGTACGTATGGCATGGGCACAGCAAAACTGTATATACAACTGTATCCATGGTATTATATGCCATCGAGTGTTCACAAAGTCCTCATTCATGGTGCAGATATTATGCAATATGCAGCACTTCCTATAGGAATGTTGTCGGAAGAAGCATTAGAATTTCGAAACAAAGACTTCCGAAATATATGAGAAAGTCACACACGAAAAATGACCCGCGAAAAAACAATGCATGATCTTTTTCATTATCTCCTCTTGTCTTCAGATCCTCTTATTTCCTCTTTTTCAACAAAGACTTCTATTCATTCTCGCAGTATTGAACCTTTGGGCGAAGAAGTTATTGCGTTACTTTCTGATGCTTCTATACCAGAGAAATTCCTCGATTCAGAAAGTGAATCAGATTAAAGCAAACATACTCTGGTATGTGATAGAGATCAATTGTTTTCAAATTGATCAATTTCAGATGTATATTTCGAATTCAGAAGACATTTTAGCTTTGAAAACGATCGATTTCCATCACATGCCAGATTGTTTTTTTTTTTTTGTTTTTTGAATTTTCAGTTGTCTTTGCCTTTACATTTCACTTGCCTCAAAGTATTTCATTCTATGTAACTATATCTCCTATTAATGTTAATCAAATTTTGTCATATAAATTAAAAATTTTAGATAAATAAATAAATATTGTTTTACATAAATATAGGAATATTATTTGTTTTTATTTATTTAACAAAAAATCTGCCACGCCCATTACAGATTGCGCCCATTTTTTGATGAGTATTTTTACTGATAAAATATATGTACATGCAAAGATGCATGTCACTGCGGCTTTTCAAAAGCGAGTTATGACTTTCTTCCAGCTAGATTGAGCATTTGGACCACTGTGCGTCGTCTTAAATATACATATCATTCTAAAAAAAAATTCCCAAAATAGGATTAAACGGGGAGACCACTGAAATTTTTACATACTAAACAAAACACTTAAAAACAAAGATAAAACATAAAACAGAATTCACACAAAACAAACAAAACTTTCTAGCTAAACATAGAAAAATATTTACAAAGAGAGAAATATATTTACAAAAATACCAGACATTATTGGGCGTTAATATATACCGTGTTACGAAATAAAATATCTAGTGTCCTCAAGATCCAGCAGACTGCCGTCTTATCAAAACATCGCATAATCAAAGTATTTTCTGAGGCACGTGCACCAGCAAAAAAACTTAATGGCTAATCTATCCTCCTCCGTTTTCACTTGATCGGAATACCCACTCTCTTCACGGCCTGTCCCGTAACAGGATGCAGAGGAGGAACCAGACACTTGGTCGGCCTACGTGAGCCTCTACACTTCACACATCTGAAATTCATATTGGAATTATTCGCAATATGCCCAAGGCGTTGACACTCTGCAGTGTAATATATACAGTATACTACGGAATTTTTTCATGTCCGACCCTCCTGTCAGGTGTAAGAGCCACCTATTCCCTACCAGTCCGTGGAGACCTACAATTTTACAGTCAATCTGGAGGCCTTTCATATACTCCAAAACCTCCCCATTATCGAAAGAGTCCGATAGACCCTTTATGACCACCGAAATTGGTCTTAATGCCTTTGGGGTATGACTGTAATAACTTACACCCACCTACGCAGCATAGTCTTAAATTTCACAAAGTCCTCCAAGGTACAGACCCCTATGTTAACTACATCTTTACCGAGAATCTTGATATTATATTCCCGGTGACCCAATATTTTGTTAAGCTTCATACTTACATCCTTAATGTTGATATTGTAAGTGGTGACAACAGGAACACTCTTGCTTTTAACTCCTTTTACCTCTTCTGGCACCTTTGTTGATTTCACGTCCTCTTTCTGGGCGTTTTTGCTGCAACACGGCACATCATCGTTCATGGATATAACATGTTCCTTATTACTTCTACTGGAAGAAGTATTTTTCTTGGTAATCTCCCCATCAGCAACATCAAGATCCCCAATACCAGCATCAACTTTTTTCTGGCTTTCATACAAATTGCATTCAGCTTCTGTAAGCACGCGTACCTTCCTTCGATGTTTTGGCTTCTTCACTTCAACGGCGTTAGAAGTGGTTCCCGTCAAACGCTCCAACTCTTCATTTCTCTTAAGTGAAGCATCAAGTTTGTCACTTAATTCTGCAATCGTTTTTCTTGAAAGCTTTAGTTCGGCGGCTTCGTCGTGAATTATCATACACAACCCGCGGCGAATTTAATTTCGTCATCCGTCATTTCTTCTTTCTAAGCACATCTATATACATATGTCTTAGTTTTCCGAAAAAAAGTGCTTTCTAAATATTTAATTTTTTTATTTTATGCTGGCTTCTCAAGCACAAGTCACAAGAATGTGAAAAATGCTTTTTTAAGGTCACTTAAATTTATTTTTTGTTTTTAGTTACTTTCAATGGACAATTCACTTAAGTACTGTTAACACAAACTCTTTTCCTTTTTCTGTTTATTTTTTGTTCTTTTCTGAATAATACCACCCATTTCCTAGTTAAGTTTAGATTTTAGTGAATCCCATACAATTCATACATACAATCCAGTCTTAATATTAAAACTAAACACACTAAAGTATTTTTACAAGGACCTTCACTTTAAATTCTATTTGTACCTAGGTACGTCAATCGAACAATATTTTGATCCATTACAATAATTTCTCCAAAAAGGGATTTAAAAAAGAGAGACATTTACATTTTCTTATATCTAAGGAATAACTTAAAACTATTTAACAAATTTGAAATTTATTTGCTGGTGGTTCAGCGTTGTCTATATATTTCATTGTTGCTGTAACAAATCATCAGTAGACTTCAACCACACATTTTGCATAGTCACAAACCTCTTATCTTATGCACAGACTTTCAAGAACTATTTGAGAATTCACAAATAATAATATTTTTGAAAATCACAAAAGAAAAATAAGCGTAGTAGGCTTAGAAACTAATACAAAAAACCCAGCAAATAATTTATATTCGATTTGAATCTATTTTATTTTTCTACACCTTTATACAATTAGAAATCCATTGGATAACAATAAAAGTAATTATAAGGCAAAATTTCAAATTAAAATAAACTTCTGGCAATATGTCGAATAATAAATTTCTTAAACTATTTAACAAAATAAAACAAAACAAAACAAGAAAACAAAGTAAAACAAAACAAAAGCAACTTAAAATAAGGATAGAGTGAAATATTTACAAAATAAAAGAGGTTACTGAGCAGTATTATATACTGTATCAGTCATATTCAGCGTGTTTAGCCTCCTATGGTAAAACAGGAGGTTTTCTTCACTTAAGTGAATTTAAAATTTAAATTTAACAGACATATCAGTAAGTCCAACCGGTTAAATGACCGGTCATTTAACTGGTAGTGTTCTTGTAGGGTTATTTAAAGTACATTCAGCATAAAAAATAGTTCAAAAAAAATCGGCGGCTACTTTTAAGCCGATTTTTAGCCGAGAAATTAGCGACGGCGGCAGTTGCCAAAAATCGTCGGCGGCTCGCTTTGAGCCGGCTAAGTCGTCTCGGCGCAGGTCACTGTTCGTTAGTCAAATTGTATGCTTAAAGGACGGGGCACAATGAGTCCGTCATACGTTATACTTCGCCTTTTTCAACTGACATTATCGCAACGACGGAGAAGGTTGGCACAATGAGTACTTTATTGACGGACAGTTCTCGTGGTACCTTCATAGCGAACAGTCGATTAGCGGAATTTTTCTTACAAAAAATTAAACAAACAAAAAATATTCGTAGTACATATTATTCGTAATAGGTACATACTACTGTCTTTAATAAATAAGCTTTATGCTTTGCTAATATTTTTACATAGTAAAAATAACAAAAACAAAAAAAAACCGCAAACAAAAAAAATTAAACAAAGTGATATTGAGGAATGCTATATATGTGTACCTCTAAACAAATAAACAATCATAAATAACAAAAACAAAAAAAGACCGCAAACAAAAAAAAAACACAAACGAATATCCCTTGAGGAATTCTTTGTATGAGTGCCTCAAATACAAAAAAAATTGAAGTGAGTTCTAACGGCAGAAATGCTTATTTTACTGTGAGTTCTAAAACTCTTAATGGAAAAAATATAAATAATAAATCTGATGAAAGTCTTTTTTTAACGTCAAAGCCAATTTTTCGTCAGCGATCAACTTCGCTTTGTCCAATGCCAAATAGTAATGATGCATTAACATTACAGTTGCCTAGTACTTCTTCATATAAGCCAGTAATATCATCCCCTTCAGGCTCGTGTTCATCACTTAACAAAGTTATCACTACAGATAACAGCGGCTCGAAACTCAAGGTACAAGTCGGAATGGACAGATATATAACCGTGGTAAAGCGTGGGCGAAGCCCGAATTCTTCAAAAATTTCATCTGCTCCCAAAATGTCTAGGGATAACAGCGCAGCCTCAACTAATCGCCAAAATCGCTTCGAAATTTTGCAAGATGACAACGACAAGCCCGAGGTATCCTCGAATAAAACATCCAAGCCGCCACCAATCTATTTGAGACAAAAAAATTCAAATGCCCTTATTAAAAAATTAATTTCGGTCATTGGTGAGAATAAATTTCACATTGTTCCAATAAAACGTGGAAACATAGATGAAACTAAAGTCCAAATTTATGACGAAAAAGATTTCCGCAAAATGGTTGCTGAATTTGAAAAAAATAAAACAAGCTTCTACACATACCAGCTTAAGAGCGCTAAAGGCATGCAGATCGTATTGAAGGGCATAGATTCTTATGTTGTTCCCGAAGAAATAAAAGATGCACTCGTCCTCCAGGGGTTTAAGGTAAAAAATGTGTCCAATATAATAAATAGAGAGAAGATTCCTCAACCCCTATTTCGTGTTGAACTTGAGCCTAATGATATAAAATTGAAAAAAAATGAAACGCATCCAATTTATAATTTGAAATACCTCTTGTACCGAAAAATCACAGTTGAAGAGCCACATAAGCGTTCAGGTCCTGTACAGTGCCATAATTGCCAAGACTATGTTCACACAAAAACTTACTGCAAATTACCAACAGTTTGTGTTGTCTGCGGTGAATTGCACGGTACTGCTAGTTGTACTAAACCAAAAGATCAAGCAGAAAAAAATGCAGTAATTGTGGAGGTAATCACACCGCTAACTACAGAGGTTGTCCTGTGTACTCTTTCGTAAAGAAGACTATAGTGCAAAAACCTAAATTAGCTCCAGCTCAATCAGCAAACGCTTACTCTGCCACTTTTGCGCAAATGAGCCAACCAGTTACTTCCCGTGTATCGTATGCAGATGCTGCTAAGACAAATTCAATTCCCACACAAAATGTTTCCTCGCCAAATAATTCAAAAAATACTGACGCAAGCTTTAATTTTAATCGCCTTGAAGCTACTATTGAAAATCTGGTGCAAACTATAAACAATTTTACAACAAATATGACTAGCATGATGCAAGAAATGCTGCGAATGCAGAATACTCTGCTTCAAGCATTAATTAATAAGCCATGAACACGTTAACAATATGTTTCTGGAACGCAAACGGCATTCGCCAACATAAAAATGAACTTGAGCACTTCCTCATGGAAAAATATATTGATGTAATGCTAGTATCTGAGACTCATTTGACTTCGAGAAGTCTTTTTAAAATTTATGGCTACACTATATATGATACAAAGGACCCTAGAGGAAGGGCTTGCGGTGGATCAGCAATTCTAATAAAGTCAAGACTCAAGCACTATGTTCTTGATAACATTTGTGAAGAACACCTACAAGCAACAAATATTGGCATTGAAAGTTTTTGTACAAATTTTGTTATATCATCAATTTACTCCCCTCCCAGATTTTCAATCACTGAGAATCAATATGAGGATTTCTACAAATCTCTTGGACCTTGTTTTGTAGCAGCTGGCGACTACAATGCTAAGCATACGTTCTGGGGTTCGCGTCTTATTACCCCCAGAGGTCGAGCATTGTTCAACACTATTTCAAAAATGGGCTTGGATGTCATTTCGAGTGGGGAGCCCACTTATTGGCCTACTGACATACAAAAAATTCCGGATGTTATAGATTTTGGCGTCATAAAAAATATCTCTAGGGATTTAATTCAAGTTCAAGCTTCTATTGATCTTTCGTCCGATCACTCTCCGACGATCATTACAATTTGTAGTCCATTAAGAAGTAACTTACCTGACCCATATGTGAAGATGATCAATCGTGTTAATTGGCTGGGGTTCAAAAAATATCTCAGTAGTCATTGTACGGAAAACATTACGCTTAGAACATCCGATGATATTGAATCTAACATTGCCAATCTCAGCGAGAATATTAAACAGGCTGCTGAACATGCCACTAACTCCCATCCGCAGACTGGGTTTAATAAAATTTATTCTACAGACATTGAACGTCTCGTACGTGAAAAAAGAAGAGCTAGAAGGGAATGGCAACAGCACAGATCACTACAAAATAAAATCAGATTTAAAGAGTGCACTAAACGACTCCAAGAGTTGATTGCATCTGAAAAAACTGCATCTCTTAAAAATTATCTGGAAGGTCTTGATGTCACACCAGCGTCTAATTACTCTTTGTGGCGCGCTGCTAGAAAGCTTAAAACACCCGTTGAGTATAAGCCACCTCTACGCACATCTACCGGAAGTTGGGCAAGAAGCGATACTGAAAAAGGTAAAATATTTGCTGAGCACTTAAAATCCGTTTTTACGCCAAACATATGTACTGGTGTTGCTGATTTGCCGAATGTAGTCGCTCTACCCCCTCAACACATAAAGTTTAAGACGCGTGATTTACAAAAATTAATTGCCGAACTCAACCCGAAGAAAGCTCCGGGTATTGATGGAATTAGTAACCAGATGCTTATGAACTTCCCTCGTATTGCAATGAGAATCCTATTATTCATATTTAATGCCATTTTACGACTGGAGTATTATCCACACAGCTGGAAGCTTGCCAAGGTTAAAATGATTCCAAAGCCGGGCAAAGATCTAACCAAGGCTGAGTCATATAGGCCAATAAGTCTACTATCAACTATGTCAAAGCTTTTCGAAAAACTGCTCAAAACAAAATTGTCCCAAATTCTAATTAGTAGTGGGTGCATACCAGACCATCAATTTGGTTTTAGAAGTCAGCATAGCACCATTGAACAAACTCACAGACTGGTTCAATTTATAAGAAGAACTTTTGAGGAAAAAAAGTATTGCTCTGCGCTCTTTATTGACGTTTCCCAGGCATTTGATAAAGTGTGGCATGAAGGCCTAATTTTAAAATTGAAGACTTACTTACCAATAAACATTTTAAATCTTTTGGAAAGTTACATTATTTCCCGTAAGTTCACTGTTGTGGAAGGAGACTTTACGAGTAGGCCTGAAACTATTTCATCCGGTGTGCACAGGGGAGCATACTGGGACCAGTTTTATATTTGATTTATACTTGTGATATGCCTGTGAGCAGTAGTATCCATACTTCCACATTTGCCGACGATACAGCCTGCCTTAGTATGCACGAAAACCCTGATGAGGCATCCCGCAAACTCCAGGAACACATTAGCCAGATGGAGCTTTGGTTAAACTTATGGAGAATTAAAGTCAATGAACAAAAGTGTGTCCATATAACGTTCACCCTAAGAAGAGATACTTGCTCCCCCATTCGGATTAACAATCAAGTTGTTCCTCAACATTCACATGTGAAATATCTTGGCATACACCTTGATCGACGACTTACATGGAAAAACCACATTGACTCTAAGTTAACTCAAATGAAACTTAAATTAACTCAGGTACATTGGCTGATTGGTAGAAATTCAACACTTAGCCTAGACTGCAAACTTTTAATATACAAGTCGCTTTTAAATCCAATATGGTGTTACGGAATTCAACTATGGGGCACTGCTTCAGCTTCAAATGTAGAGAAAATTCAACGAAGGCAAAATAAAATTTTACGCATGATAACATCGGCTCCATGGTACATCAAAAATTCAAATATACATCGCGATTTGAATATGCCACTAGTGACTGAAGAAATTGCAAAATACGCAGGCAAATACCTAACAAAACTCGAGTCACATCCTAATCCGCTTGCTCGTAATATTTTGAACTTTACTGGACACATCCGCTTAAAAAAGAGAGATACACGGGCTCTAATATTCAACACTCTAGATGATGAAGCTGCTTGAAAACACTTTTTTCTTTTTGTTGCTTATCACTACTTATGTATTATTAATAACTATCACTAAGCTTATGTCCGACATTGGTCGGGCCTAATAATTTTTTTTTTATAGATTTAAGATTTGAATACTTATTGTTAGTTCATATTTGAAGATACAATAAATAATAAACATGCATTTAAAAAAAAAAAAAAAAAAATTGACGGAAGCATTTGAACAGCTTCAATAGGATGATTCTCCATTTTATTTATTAAATTAAATTTTTTTTATTTATTTCGTTTATTTCTCTTGTTTAATTTTATTTTTGCTGCCACAAAACACAAAAACCTAATTCAGAACATACAAAAAAAAAAAACAACCAATATTTGTCAAACTACTCAACGTACGCAATAAGTTAAAAGTTGACGAGTTTTTGAACTTTGCGTTGACGGACACGTACTGAATGTAACAGCACTCATAAGAAACCATGTATTTCAACTTAGCTGTCAGTTGAAAAAGGTGAATTTTAACGCATGACGGATTCATTGTGCCCGGCCTTAATAAACAGGTTGATGCTTATTGAAAATGTATTGGCAACGTTTGCTAAGTAAAAATCTACAGAAAATAGATTTTTCTGTTGCCAACTTCAACTTCTGGCTTACATACATACGCACACAAGTAAAAAGAAATACCAAGGCGCATTTATTAGGTGGCAGCACAACACCAGGTGACTAATGTCATTATACCAATCTAAATGTCAAATTTGGATTGTGCAGGTATAAGCCTAAAAGCATGCTTTTGTTTGGGTATCCATAAACACCTATCGAATATTCAGTTTTGTATGGTGTTTGACATTTCCCATAATAAAGATGCAATCTGACGATGCTAACCGATTTTAAAAAGTAAGAAGGTAATTTATACCAACAAAGTACATGTGGTTGTTGCTGTTGTAATATTTGTTGTAGACTCGCGGGTACCTGATTTATGTGCCTTGAGAAATACAATAACAACTGACACATTCGCTGTCAGCCTGGGACACTATAAAAACCGAACGTGTGGACCGATTTTCACGATTCTTACACTAATCGATTTCTCACTAAGTCCTAATTTACACTTTGCAAGTCTTATTGCTAAGCTGATCAGTTTGACGGAGGGAGAGACGAGGGGAACAGAAAAGTTTCTTTTCCCCTCGTCTCTCGTAAGAAGCTAATCAGCTTAGCAATAAGACGCATAGTGTAAATTAGGACTAAGGATATGACAGTAGTCAAAACTCAATATGGCGGCCAACAGACGCCATTTTTTAAGTACGACGGGTATTTTAAAATCATCCTTGGGTTTCTCTTGTGATTTTTCATTTCGAACGACCATTTAGGATATTTAACGGTTCAAAGTTGGTCGCAGTCGGGTTTTTATATTTTTTTTTTAATTACTACTTGCTTACTGTGTTCTTTTTACTAACTAACATCCAAACTTAAACGATACGACAACTTCAAAAGTAAGACGATACGATTTCACGAATGCCCCTCCAAATATTAAAATTCTTTCTGGTTTATTCTTCTACATAAAAGTATCTTTCATTTGAGTAAAGTCACATTGATGGGTATATTATGATATATTACTGTGTGTTTTTAGTTCAGTCCTTTTTTTTGACAAAAAAATAACTAATCCTTATGTACTTTTGTCCGCTAATTGGGAAAATAGTTTAGTTTCAGAGATACTTTAAATTTTTCTTTTCTTAATGACTTGTAAATTGACAAATAATATATAAAAATCGACATTTTTTGTATGGCGTGAGAAAAGAAATATTTAAAATATTTTTTTATAAACGCACAATATCTCAAACTAGAAAAATTATAAAGCTATTTTCGTAATTAACGGACAAAAATACGTAAGGATCAGTTATTCTAATTTCCAAACATTTTTAATGAAAAAAAGTCTTAAGGACTAAACCAAAAATATGTACATGATTTTTGACATTTTTGTAATAACAGTAAAGCGGCCCATACACTACAACAGCATGTACGCACAATCAAGCGATTGAGCATTCATGCTCGAACCACACAACATACCAGCAAGCTGGTACAATATTCATTTCTTACAAAATTTCGGGAAGGGTGATTATTAATAGTGACACATATTTTGTTGCAATTATTATTGGTATGTTGTTAAAATTAGCAGCTATGTATAACTAAAGTTCTTAAATTCTGTTTACCATTGAAACAAATTATATTTCAACAAATAATATTACTTAAATCCATGTTTGCTCCATGACAACTTTGCTCAACTAAGCTAATTTCACCATATACCACACCAGCGAGCTGGTACCATCAGCAAAATATCAAACCTTAGTTGACATCGCTACAGCAAACCATACAATCGCACAAAATGCCCATACACGACCAAACCGCTGGCACAAACACTTGATTGCGCATGCATGCTGTTGTAGTGTATGGGCACAGAATACACAGAAGTGAAAAAAGTGACAGGTAAAAAAAGCTCCAATCAGGTTTTTGTTAAAATTCATGGAAGAAAGAGAAAAGTATAGTGCATTTGATACTGTAGTGTATTACTACTTACCAATTAACACAGCTAATAAAAATGTATTGCACTAGAAAGACGTAGCAAAACAAAACCGACGACAAAATTTGAGGGAAAACGAGACAAACTGAAAAATACCCGTATCTTCCGTCTCGTGACACTTCTGTATGTTTTGTGGTATGGGCCCCTTAAAGTATCCTGATATTCATCAATATGACTCTACTGAAATGAAAGAAAATATGTATGTAGATGAATAAACCAAAAAGAATTTTAAAGTTTGGGGGACCAATCGTGTAAGCGAATAATTAAAAAAATGGTGTAAATTATACAAATGCTAAAGGTGTCTTTACATGGTAATACAAAGTATTACGACTTTGTAGAATCAAAATATTATGAAATTCTCTCCATGCTTAAAAAAAAGAGAACAAGAGTCTGTTGTAGGTATTTTTCATGTTTACACTGATACTATAAGAAAAATGAAAGCAAAGACACTAAACTTTTGAGGTAAAAATAAAAATTGGATAATTGCAAAAAAAATGTGTACTAATATAACTAAATCTTGGAGAAAACATTTTATTATAGCAATGTAATTTTACTACAATATATAATTTTTTTATAGGTTTGTTTATTGTTTGTTTGGTTTTGTGGTACGGGTTAAGTAGCTGATGGTTGCAGTTGTACAATGATTACAAAAACAACATGAACATTTTCTGAGTTGATTTTGGTTGTTTTTTCAAAAGTGTTAAACTCTTCAATAAATACCATCAGTGCTGGCAACGTTTACTTAGAAATACACCTCTGATGTGATGAGAATACGTTTCTAAAATGGTTTAGAGAATGAACATTTACCGACCGCTTGTCAGATTTTTTATCTGTATTCTCTCCTACTCGATACATTTTGCTCTTACATGATAAGATTTTGTATAACCTATAGAATTTTTTGACATGTCGTAATACTTTGTATTACCATGTAAAGACAGCTTAAAGGACATTTTAGTAAATACATACGAAACTTATGTAAAAAAATCGGCTCCAACCGGCTAGCCGCCGCCGGTATATATTTCCTCAGCCGCCGCCGCCGGTATATATTTCCTCAGCCGCCGCCGCCGACAATTTTGTGACGAATTGAACCTCTGATGATGAAAAGAAAGGTGTTTTCAATATTCCAAAAGAATGTTCGATTTTACGGCAATAACAACAAGCCAACATTGCCTGAGGCTGTGATACCTGCACTTAGACCAAAGAAATCGAAATCTTTTAATCAAAATGTGGTTTGTATTCAACATTAAAAAACAAAAAGTGCAGCAATATACATACATGCATACATATTTCTTAGCCTTATTACTTTAGTGATTCCAAAACTGTCAGAGTTTTAGGAGGAAAAGGTGGGAACGGTTGTATATCCTTCCTGCAACTTTGGTGCAATGAACGTGCCGGACCCGATGGTGGTGATGGTGGAAATGGTGGCCATGTCATCTTCGAAGCATCTAATGATGTAAAAAATTTAAACCATTTAAGTACAACCATTCGAGGCGAAGACGGAAAACCTGGTAGTTCGAAAGAGTGCCACGGAAAGTGTTCCAATCATACTTTAATTAAAGTACCTATTGGTACTATCATAAGAAACAAAAATGGAGTTATAGTAGGTGACTTAAATCGGGAAAAAGTTATGTTCGTTGCTGCAAGAGGAGGAGTCGGTGGGAAAGGAAATAGATTTTTTACGACCGATAAAGAAAGTAGTCCAAAAGTTTGTGAGTATGGTCCACTGGGCGAAGATGTATCATACGTGTTGGAAATGCGGAGTATGGCTGATATAGGCATAATTGGATTTCCTAATTCTGGTAAAAGTACTTTATTAAATGCTATTACTCGGACGAGATCAAAAGTTGCACCATATGCCTTCACAACAATACATCCACAAATTGGAATGGTTCAATATGCAGATCATTTGCAATTAGCTGTTGCGGATTTGCCTGGAATCATACCCGGGTCACATCGTAATAAAGGTTTAGGGTTGCAGTTCCTCAAACATATTGAGCGTTGTGCGGCTTTGATTTATTTACTGGATGCGAGCTTGGAGAAGCCATGGCTTCACTATGAATCTCTAACGTATGAGATGTTGAATTTTAACGAGAAACTTGCGACATATCCTAAAATTGTAGTTGCAAATAAAATTGACAAACCTGCAGCTATGAAAAATTTATCAGAATTAAGAAAAAATGTCGGTGAAACTGTTATTGGCGTTAGCGCAAAGGATGGGACAAATTTGAAAGCGCTCCTGGATAGAATACGTCTTGCTAAAACAGTTTAACAAAAAAAAAAAGTTAAAAATGAATTATGTACATGCACACAGTGACGCAAAATTGCAGTGCAGCAGATCAGCCATTGCCTTAAAATTCATACTACGTTTATACACGCACTATTTGCAAATAAAATGCTTGAGGTTGCCACGCTTACAAATGTTTGATAACAAAAAACAATAAATGGATTAATATTGCACAAAAAACATTAATAGAAGCAAATAATGACAATTAAAACAAATAATTATTTGATATTTTGTACATTTACACTATTTTTTTTGTCAAAAAAAGTAACTTTTCTATAGAAGTGCTTTTGCTATGCCGTATAAACAGTGAGTTAATTTATTTGCGAATATTTTTATTTGCAAATAGTGCGTGTGTAAACGTAGTATGTGTCAAGATGGGACACTTAAGGCTCAGTTAGCCGACTGTAATGCAAAGTAACTACAACAGTAGGAAACAGCTGATCTTTTTTGTTATATGAAAAGTAATGAAAATGGTTATAGAGATGTAATGTAACGTAACCTACTTTTCATATAAAAATCTCGATCAGCTGTTTCCCACGTTGCAGTTACTTTACATTACAGTCGGCTAAAGGCTCTGTTAGCCGACTGTAATCTAATGTAACTGCAACAGTAAAGGTAGAATTAGTAAAATCGTGTCGTGATGTTGCGTGTCAGCTGACAAAAACCGTACGATATGCAATGCATGTTACTAGTTATAAAATATGTGGTGGTAGCACTGCTGACCTAGGAATCTGCAGAAATCAGATTTTTCTGTAGCGAATGTCAAAAACGCCGTATTTAATGCCAGACAAAAAAAATGTGCTATGCAAACTGTTACATTTTCTATAACTTGTGCACAAAGTTGAACGATACGGCAAGCTGTAAAGTAGAATGATACGATTTTACTAATTCTACCTTAAGAAACAGCTGATCGGTTTTGTTATGTTAACAGTAATGAAAATGGTTATAGAGATGTAATGTAACGTAACATACTTTTCATATAAAAATATCGATCAGCTGTTTTCTACGTTACAGTTACATAACATTACAGTCGGCTAACTGAGCCTTTAGAGTTTCTTGACACATGCGTTTTTTGAGTTACGTTCCTATTAAAGAATTTGTAGCTTACCTCTTAGCGACTTCCATACATTTGAAAATTAAACCCTAGTTCTTAACTTGCTTAAATAAGGCTGCTAATAGGTGTTTTTTTTTTACTTTTGCAGTAAAATGCAGTAAATGAGTAGTTATTGCAAAAATTTTAAAATTAATTTACTCTCAAAAAGAGCTGTTGTCGAAAAAAGTACTCGAACGGAAAATTAGTAAAAATTAATAAAATTGAGGAAACGCTGACTCAAACTCCACGTAATGTTGAAAAATATCCCTACAGGAACACTACCAGTCAATTGACTGCTCATTTGATTGGAAGTCATACATCAATTATCCCGTTTATACACGCTTCTTATTTGCAAATAAAACTGGAAAGCGTTGCCGTATAACTTTTTTATTGTATCTTATTTTATTGTTATTGTAATAACTCACGAAAATGTTTGCACAGTCGGAATTTAAAGGCCCAACTATAATATGAATAAGCTAGCTTAAGCAACTGTGCGGTTACATATAAAACGTATGTGGCAAACTATAATGTACTTAACAAACTTTTCGTCAAGTTTCGTCAAATGTCATTTGGTTAAGTAAAGTGCCAAACTGAACGCACATTCCGTAAGGAAACAACTGTTTGTGCATTTTTTAAACTCAAACAAGCAGCAGCAAATATTCATCGATTTAAAATATTTTTTTATTGTTTGTTATTTTAAACTCGGAAAATAAAGCAAAACTTTTATTTTCATTGTTTGTTTCACAATACACATATACACACATACACATGTATTTACTTATGTATATTCACTGTTGTACTTTTTAGTAGGCAAAACAAGTAAAACAAGTAATAAGGTGACGGATATATTTATATGTGAATTTTTAATAGATTAGGAAATTCTTTCAAGTTAGTTTGATTGAATTGCATTCATTTAGGAGTTATGAGAAGAAACAAAATTAATACAAAATTATTGACAATACCTAGATGTGCAGCTGTGGCTAAAGAATACTTAAGTGCATGTAAGTCCATTATGGCCACCTAAAAGTCACATCTGAATTGTTTAAGCATTTGACAGACTTATCGTTCAATTCTGACATTAGCTTAAGCCAGCTTATTCATATTATAGTTGGGCCTTAACTCTGGTTGGGAGAACACCTTTTCGCGTCGTTGTAGTTATTTTTTAAATGCGGCCAGGCATTTTGTTGTCTTGCTTTCGAGAATTTTGCGGCTGTCGCATTGTTTAATGTTTTTTTCCACAATTAACCGTAATTAATTGCGGTTCTGTCTGGAATTCTTCATTGACATATGCAATCGTTTTGTTTGTTAAGTACATGCTCATATGTATAACTGATCGTGATTTGTGACATTTTGATGATCTGTTCAACCGCTTATATTGTAACTAGCATAACTACACTTTTTTATGGATTGTAAAACAACATATAAATACTAGATACTGACTTTTTAAAATTTTGGAACAATAAACTGGTGGAGACCACATTGAATACCCTATGAACTGGATAAATAAATTGATTTGGATCACGTAATACTAATCTGACGATAGCATTTTGTTGAAGAACCTGGTGGAGACCAAATATAATACTCGGATGGTGGATAGTGTTTGTGTTGGGCATAATTGGCAATTTGTTGTAGAACCTGGTGGAGAACCATATATAACTCGAATTTGAAGAGAATTTTGACTGGTGGAGACCATTTAAACTCTAGGAGTGGACTCTAGGATTCTCTACTTCCCATGTGAAGGCGTGGGTCGAATGAGGCCTTGAGAAAACTTTTATTTGTTGAAGAACCTGGCACTTTGCTCTTGGTAGCTAGCCATAAACTACGAAACCCAAAAAAAAAATGTTTGCAAATAGCGCACTATTTGTAAATAATGTGTAAAATGTTGCCAATTATTTTTATTTATTTATTTATTTATTATACAAAGTAAATTTGCATAATATGGTGTTGCACAAATATGGGCGGGGTAACTAGACCATATGCCCAAGATGGTATTAACAGTATTTCAAAAGGTTTTGTGACTGACTGTACACGACCTATGCCTTCACATAGGAAGTAGCAACGTGGTTGTTAAAGAAATTCCACAAAAAACCTCAAGATTATACGGTTATCCGTGGCAGATCAGTCAACCAGTGCGAGCGAGACGAAAAACTCTCGAAGGCCAAACAACATACACAAGCCTGACCGCACTTAAGAAATAATTACGATGACGCGAGAGATGTTCCTCAACCCAGAGCTGCTTTACGACTGCCAATTATTTTTGTTTTGTAAGAAATGTAATACATATTTAACAATGTGGCAATATCATTGACAGATAGTAATGTATTCTATCTACGTATAAACGGTGAGTTCAGTATTTGCAAATAGTTTTATTTGCAAATAAGATTTGCGTATAAACGAGGTAAATGTGTAGAACAAAGTTTCTATCACATTGTTAAAGGCAAAATGAAAAATGTGATGGAAACTTTTGTGTACGTGTGATGTTGCATCTCTCTCTAACCAATGAATATAACATATAGTTGAACTGCTCACTCCAGTGCTTTTTACTACTCAATAGGTGTGTTCCACAAGATTTCGTACAAGTTCGGACTAACGAGAGTAAAAAGAAAATTACTCTCTGAATATGCAAAAGTTATCCAAAATTGCTGGAACGCAAAAAACCATAATTGCCCATCTTAAAATACTAGTGCTGCTTACTTTTTAAATTAAAGTTAATTTAAGTGATTTTAGTCGCTTAAAACGCATAACATTATAAAAACAAAAGTTTTGCATCATTGACAACAGCTTTAAAAAGCAAATGAAAATGAGTTCTAAAAAGTAAATTATTTAAAAACAACATTTTTTATATTAAATAAATAGGGAAATGTGTACAAATGTACTTACAACTTCAACTTTGTTCAAAAAACCTTCCATTTTGATTTTTAATAAATTTGTATGCAAATACTTTTTTTCCTATATTTGCAAACTTTCTGGTTAGTTTTTCAGTTCGATATGTAAACAAAAAACAGTTGATTATTTAATTCTTGTCCGAACTTACCCAGAAGAAAAAGTTCGTACTAGTTTGTACAGGAAATGGAAAAAATTACTCTCTCATTCGCTCTCAAAACTGCACGAAATTTGCTATCTGGAACGCTTTTGGATAACTTTGTACAAGTTGGGACTGTTTTGTTATGCATCTGGAACAGACCTAATGGTAGCATATATTTTACTCAAGTTTGACTGTTCATAGTTGAATAATATATCCCCCACAATTGAGAAACCATACATGATTGCAGCAAATATACCTTTTTTTTATTTGCTTTTTTATTAAAAAAAATAGCTTTCAAATATAATGTAAATAACATATTTAAAGGAAAAAATTCAAATTCAAATTCTTTACAAATATCTAAAATTTTGAAAATAAATATATGTACATATTAAATGAAACATTCTAAATTTCGTTTATTCACTATTTTACTTATATTTTTTAACACTTTTGTAAACTTTTCACAGACAGAATGAATTGCATTACCGCATTCTTTAACTTTAACAAATATCTAAAAATTTAAAAAGAAGCGAATACATACATACATACATACATACATATGTATATCTTTAATTAAATTGTATAAAGTTTCTTTTGTTCATTAATGTTTTTATCTTACTTTTTCACAAACACCATAATTTTTTTACCACTTTTATATTAATGTTTTAATTTTAGAACTATAAATTATTTTCAGTAAAATTTAATATTTTACTGCCTGACTCACGATGTCGACAAAAAATTTTCTTTCGCTTGTTTATATTGAAAATAAAAACAAATTTACTTATTTTGTTTTTGTTTTCAATAGAAATAAGCGAAAGAAAATTTCTTGTCGACATCGTGAGCCAGGTAGTAAAAAATTTTGACATATCGCACATTTACTTCAATAGTGGCACAACTCAAGAAAACCAGTTTTGCAGAAAACTCGTTTTAAGTTTTCAATTTGCATACAACTCAATGGAGAAATGAAAAAAAAATTCTTCTCTCAGGAGGTGATGGTACAAGCTATTTATATGAAATTTTTACACAAGATAAAATACGAAATGCCGCATCTTTCTGCATTATTAACTCAAAAAACTCGTTTTTTGAGTTATGCCACTATTGAAGTAAATGTGCGATATATACAGTAGGAGACAAAACTGTTCACAAATACACAAACAATTTATGTTTTATTTCAGAATTTTTTATATTTTACAGGTACTTAAAAACTGTTAATACATGACAATTACCTAACAAAAACATTAAATTAATTGAAATATTTAAATTTTTAAAATGTTAAGTGATGCATGTTTTCACGTAGGCAGTGTGAACAGTTATGTCCTTCATTAGAAAACAACATTATTCTAAACTTAATATTTGGTATGACCTCCACGTGTCTTTTACTGCTTTAATTCTATCGGGCATACTATTTACTAGATTTTCCAAAACTGCAGGACTAATATTTTGCCAAGCTAGAAGGGCTCGCTCCCACAATTCATCGACCGTTTTTGGAGCGACTATTTCGGCAAAAAATTTTCGTTTTAAAATCGCCCATAAGTGCTCATAGGGTTCAAATCTGGAGATTGAGGGGGCCATTCAAGCAGTTTAATTCCGTTATCATTAAACCATTTTTTTTGTTATATTTGCGTTATGCTTCGGATCATTATCCTGCATAAATATATCGCCCTGTCCAGGTTCGAGCCCAAATATATCCAGACTTGGAAGATAAGAGTCCTCGAGTATATTGATGTAGTCTGTGGCTCGCATAATACCATTAATACGCCGAAGCACACCTAGTTCGCTTCCACGAAAACACCCCCAAACCATGAGTGATCCTCCCCCGAATTTCATGGTTTGGCATATGTTACGTTCCTGTATACCACTACGTGAATCAACCCATGTCCATTTACGTCCATCTGACGCAATCCGATTAATTTTAGTTTCATCGAACCAAGTTATTCTTTTCCAGTCATCAATTGTGAAATTTTCGTATTTTTTTAGCGAACTTTAACCGCAATTTACGATGTCTATCATTTAAAAATGGTTTTTTTTTACAATGGCTCTAGCTTTAAATCCATGATTTTTAAGGCATCTACAAATAGTTTTGTCGCTAACATTGACTCCATGGGTTTTTCTTAGTACTTCATTAGTTTCCACTGCTGTGTTTGTCACTCCTGAAACAACTAAGCGTCTGACTATTCGCGCATCAGATGAGGATAGCTTCTGTGGACGACCCCCGTAATTTCATGGCACTGATAATTCACAAACGTTGAAATGATACATTTTCCCAGGCGTTTAACAATTTACAAAAGACAAGAGTTACCAGATTTTAGTAATTAGGATGCAATCATTTGTACAAAAAAAATTTACTTATTCGTGAACAGTTTTGTCTCCTACTGTACATTATAATGATCTGCACGAGTATGGTTGAAACGCTGTTCAACACATTCTCAAATTTTCAAACAGTCTTCCTATTCTCATTTGTAAAAGCGAAACGAGCAATGGAACTGAAAAAATGCGTGTTGCTGTTACTCATGTTTTAGACTTGGCAGTTTTTCTTGAAGCAAGTCTGAGTTTATGGGAGAGAGAGGAAAGAAGAAAGAAGAGGGGTACTGACTTGCTTGTACAGAAAAGTTACCTCAATTCTCCTTTGTTATTTCATTCGCTGCATTAAAACAATTGGAAAATTGAACAAGAAACCGTCTGTGTGTAAACAATCGAGCATTTTTAAAAGAGAATTGCTTCAAGAAAATCTGCCAATTTTGTATTCGTTGTGTGCGATGGCGTATATGTCTTCATCGGATGATGATATTTTTTTATTAGCGGCATTAAAACTTTATAAAATCTTTGTATAAAAAAGCACATTAAACAAATATACAGAGCTAAATAATAATTTTTCTATTTTCCACTCAAATTGCTTTTTAGTTAAAAATTTGTTTTAAACACAAAATTCACATACATAAATACATATGTATTTGGGGTTTTAAAAACAATTTTTAAGTCATTTTTTTTATTCACACTGCCCATTAATATTAGAAAATTATTATATTTATAATAATCATAAAACTGTTTGTAGACTTTTGTTTGTTTGGTTTTTTACAAAGATCAATGTACATTTTCATAAAGTGCAAATTAAGTTTTTTCATCCGCGCACTTCTCCATGTCGTCACAGAACAAATAACACAAAGCAAATGACGTTTTTTCGTCAATGAGATTTGAAGACGTTCAAATAATCAGCCGTGAAATAAAAATATCAAAATTTTTTGATTCTTATCAATCAGTGCCGACAACGTGTTCGTGTAGCCGAAAAGAAACGACTGCACACAACTATGTGATTGATGGGTTTTTTGTACGTCACCTGGACACAACAAAAACAACATAAAATTATTTATTAACTTAAAAGGCAAAAATTGATCGTGTAACACCCAAGTTAATAAATAATTTTATGTTGTTTTTGATTCAATGTTTTTTATTTAAATGAACCAAAAATATATTTTTATATTATTTATACCTACATAAACACCATTTAAACTATAAAAATATTGAAATAATGAAAAGTTGCTATTGCAAAGCTATAAAAAAATTAGCTTTATTTTTTGGCTTTAAAATTCCTTCTTTAGCTCTATTTCAAACCTAGGGCAAATTACGGCACTCGTTATCGAACGAAATTACGAAATATTTTAATAGAGTTTATATGGGAACATTTTAAAACTTCGAAATGTATCGAATACCGTAATGTGCCCCTTGATTTAGGTTCATATTATTTTACAATCTGGTCACACTGCGCACAAGCAACTGATTTAGAGAGAAAAACAAAATAAATGCGTGAATGTTTCCTTTGTTTCCTTTTCAAACCAAAACATTCGAATGTTTCCATAATAATTTGGAAAGATGAGAGTAAATGTGTGTTTCGTTTGTCATTCTCGCATGTTTCGTTTGTTTCGCTTTTTTTGAACGAAACAAACGACAACTAGAGTGATGTTATATTTTATAATTTGCTGAATTGAAATTTGGTGTTATTTGTTCGTTAATAATTATCACAAGTAATTTGGCTTAAAAGCGATACGAACTTGAGCCTGTTCAAATCATATATATAGAAACAAATTAAGTTCGAAAAATAATAATTAAAAATTAACTAAATTAATAGTCATTGGCTTGTGGCAGAAATTAAATAAATATACTTAATAGTAACAAACCAAAAAAGTTTGTCTTAAGTAGAACAAAAATAAGCAAATTAACTAACATGTGTATAATTAGTAAAGAACAAACGACAATTGCAAGACTGTTGTTAATTTAGAGATGGTAAAGTGAGCTTTCATTACAAAACATCTTTCAGCAAATTGAAATACGATGAATCAAAACAATTCACATATTCCATTTGCAAAAAAGTTTCGTATATAAAGCAGAAATCTACATCAACTGACACCACACACAGTGGACCAAACACAGAAGAACGCTGATGATGAAGGTTTAGTTTAGTGTTCCGTTCAACTATGTGTTGTCAGAATATTTACAACTAACTTTGGTGTTATTTGTTCATTAATAATTATTACATGTAATTTGGCTTAAAAAGAGATACGAACTTTAGCCTGTTCAAATCATATATATAGAAACAAATGAAGTTCGAAAAATAATAATTTAAAATTAACTAAAAAAATATTTTTAATTTACAAAACTAAAATACTTTTAAGCGCTAATAGCAGCATCTTTTAAATGATTCATCTTAAATTTGTTTTTAATGATAATAACGGAAGCTATGTCAAAAAACAATGTAGAAAACTTTTCATAATTGGGATTAAAAAATTTAATTTTTTTAAGCAAAATAAAAAACCGAAGTAACTGGAAAGTACCACATAATTCTCTACATAATAATTGATTGAAAGTAGTATGCAATAAGCATTTATTAAAGCTTACACAAATATTTAATCATACTATAGGGTGGTTAAATTTTAAGGGCCGATTTCGGAATTTTCATAAGGCTGTTAATTTGTAAGTGCAAAGTAAACCAAAATGTTACGTCTACAACAAAATGTAGGTAAATTTGTATTCAACGCACAAGAGTGGTTAAATTTTAAGGGCCGATTTCGATTGAAAGCACGAGGTTATCCATAGCAGTCCGTTGCTTTAGACAACGATTAGCCAACCCCCAATTTTTTCATATTGTATTGACGTGCTGTCAATGTTGACAACTGGAATAAAGGTGAATATCACAAAAACAAAAACTTTTTAGTTAGAGCCCATTTAGATGAAGGGTGGCCTCGCTGCGACAACGCTTACGTTCTCTTTTGGAGTCCCTTCTTAAATCCACGCGCGTTTACATGAAGCCTTTTTTGTCGCAATAGTCAGGCGACTTTTTGATATTAATTTGTTCAATGCTTTTTATTCGTTCATTCGTAGCAGTGTTGCCGTAAAGGAACTAATTGTTAGTTTGAGAAATGTAGAATTAATATGTGCACATATATTTATTTTTTTTTTTAATTTACTATCAAAATACAATAATTCCTTTTCTCTCCTTACTTTATTCGCTTATAATTTTTATATTATATGCATATATATGCATGTTATAAAAAATTGGTCTAACTGGCAACACTGTCTGTACATAGCACACAAAAATACGAGAGAAAAAAATTTTTGAGAGAGAAGAGATAAAATTGTCGCTTCAATTCCCAGTACGTGCGACTTTTGCAACCCCGCAAGCTTGTCCTCACTTCTCGCCTAAAAACAAGACTCGGAGGCGACGTGTCGCAGCGAGGCCACCCTTCATCTAAACGGCCTCTTAAGAGTAGTTAAGAAAAGAGTGACGCTTTTAATGCATTCTTTATGTGTAAATGATTTTTCAGTAACATACATATCTTAATCTAAGCCTAAAGGCCCAACTATAATATGAATAAGCTAGCTTAAGCAACTGTGCGGTTACATATAAAACGCATGTGGCAAACTATAATGTACTTAACAAACTTTTCGTCAAGTTTCGTGAAATGTCATTAGCTTAAGTAAAGTGCCAAACTGAACGCACATTCCGTAAGGAAACAACTGTTTGTGCACTTTTTAAACTCAAACAAGCAGCAGCAGAAAATATTCATGGATTTTAAATATTTTTTTTATTGTTTCTTATTTTAAACTCAGAAAATAAAGCAAAACTTTTATTTTCATTGTTTGTTTTACAATACAGATATACACACATACTCATGTATTTACTTATGTATATTCACTGTTGTACTTTTTAGTAGGCAAAACAAATAAAACAAGTAATAAGCTGATTGATATATTTATATGTGAATTTCTAAAAGATTAGGTCATTCTTTCAAGTTAGTTTGATTGAATTGCATCCATTTAAGAGCTATGAGAAGAAACAAAATTACTACAAAATTATTGACAATACCTAGATGTGTAGCTGTGGCTAATAGGCTTTTTACACTGACGCACATCTAACATCTACCATCAATTTGCGAAAATGTTAACATCTTCCCATAAGAAATACACAGTACTAAAACCAACATTTTTCTACATCTTCAAAACATGTTCCTATCTCATTTTGTTTCATCTAACATCTTTCGTTAATTTTAGTGCCATCACTAGCAAAATTACATTTTTGTGTCAAAAACAACGTTGCCACTTTCTGTAATAGTGCAAAATCTGTAATATTTAAATTTTTGCACCATAAATTTTTTGTGTAATCTTGCACTATTTGACTTATGTCCAAAAAAATTTTTAAACTGCCCAAATTATACTAAAAACATTTAGAAGATTTGCTAAGAAATCTTGAATCCTATTATAAATGTAATGCAAACAGCTTGTTGCATTGAAAGTGCTCTGGAACAATATAAAGTATTGAGAATGTATTGAAGATTGCAAGTTTTTGAAGATCATTCAAAAATAACTAAATCAATTCTTTCTGCTTTAAATGAAACATCTACAAAATATTATTTGCAGTTTCCTTCATATTTTCTGCTTTTATACAAATTAAAAGCTGAAGTAATCCAATTTTTTTGTCTAATTATATAAAAGCTTTAATTTTTATTTTTAGTTTACCAATAAAAACCAGCAACTTGTTAGCAGAAGTGGAATTTATATTAATTTAGCTGCTTAAAATACTGTTCCGAGGCACAGCAAAATGTAATGTACAAAGATGTTAGTTACTTTTATATTGAAATAATTACACAAATTAAAAAAATCAACTTTCATGATTACCTTTATAATTTTTATTGATGTAGTAGAATCAAAATTTGCACAACCATCGAAATAAAAATCTGTTTCTATTTGTTAAGCTAGATTTTTTAAAAATTAGACAATGTATGACGTGATTATGCACTTTTACACCACAAGGACCTTAATATATGCGATAAATTGGATGTTTTGAAATTTACTGGTGTAAAATTTCCCAAATCAAAAACTGTGCTGGCGATATTTTCTTTCCAAATTTAAAAGTTCTGGTATTACCATTCTTAAACGCCTCTGTTGAGAGATTTTTTTAAAGTAAACTGATCTTAATTAAAATTAATTAAAAATGAGTTATAAGCTAATACAGTAGCGTTAACTTTAAAATTGTGGTGCAAATTTTTCGCTTAAATATATACATATGCTTCAAACAACCAAAGAGTATATATGTAAGTATCGCTCAGTAATTCTAGTTAAATGAGTTTAAATTAAGAAAAGAAAATGTTGATAACCCTCTTCTCAAACGCCTGGTTTAAAGAATATTTTATGAAATTTAGACAAAATGTTAAGAGGAAAGTTGTTAATTACTCTTCGTTGAAGTAAATATTTACGAATTAGTGATTTTTTTTATATATGAAATTTTTTTGTACATTTTTTAAATATTAAAAAATTAGCTCGTATTAAATTTTAATTTACTAATAAACTAATAAAAAATAAAAATTTTTCTAGATTTTTTTGCACTATGTCATTTGGTTTTGCATTATTTTAGCCTTGCGACCAAGGCATATCAAACAGGTACACGTATCAGGCATATTGCTCATCCGCTGATTTTTTGTTTACAAGTTTATAACGAAGAATTCGTTTGAGAATTTTGTGCCTTGTTTGATGCATACAAATTTTTGACAATGACTTCGTAAAGCTATGTGAGAGACACAGAGTTGCCACAGAGTTGTGTCTAATGCATGTACCTGTATTAAATATGTGTTGGTTTTCATTTATGATTCTTTTGTGCTTGGTAGGGTTTGCACAGCGATTATAATCGTAATCGCGATTAATCGCACCTTTTAATAGTAATCGAACCCATTAATCGCTCGATTACGATTTAAATTTTTCCCCTTTTTTAAGCAATTAATGTATGCCAAATTTGAATGGAGGGCAAGTACAACTCATAAAAAATTAAAATTAAAATTTTTATACAAAATATATATGTACAATTAGAATAAACATGTCTATATGTTTGCATTTCATTGGCTTTAAGAAATCACCAGTACACTTCAACCGTACTTTAAAAAATCATTTGAGAACTTGCTTAAGATGCCTTACTTCCTCAACCTCGTAACTTAAAAAAACACGGTTTTGACTTTTTCATATCAAACGATTGTTATTTTTGTGTTCTATTGCTGCAACAACTTTTTATCTCAATACGTTGTCTCAATTCTGGAAATTTCAATAAAATATCTTTTCGTATCTCATTCACTCCTATTTTCATAACTGCATGAAACTCTTATCTTAATAAAGCACTAGTTCCCAATATTATTTTTGTTTGCGATGTCACAAAATGCCATAGTGTGTACTCGGTATAAGTGATGTATGTCCCGTTATTTATATTTTTTTTTATTATTTTGCTGATTTTATTTTGTATAACACAAGTTATAAATTCTTGGTGCCTATGTACATATGTATGTACTATAGCATTGCACAGATACATCTGTTTGCACTAGTTTTGCGTGTTGGTTCTGGTATGAACAAATATGTTATTTAGCGTTTTCTGTTACTAGTTGTAAATGTTGATTTTTAAGCAATTATTGTATGGTTAGGCAATGAGCAAATGAAAACAACACATTTTTTTTTTTTTTTTCTAAAGCAAATAAGATACATAAAACTGCTTTTACCATAAGTGCCTTATGATGTGTTGAGAAAAAATATCCATGGCTGATGAATGAATGAATGAAAGCAAAATTTCACATACACATGTAAGTAAATGATACATGTACATGAAACACATGATTGTGTAATTACTCTCAGAGCAAAATTGTCTCTCTCTCTATATATATATACTTGGCTGCGCCACAAAATAACATAACGAACGTCCGCATATACATCTGCACATCATGTATTTGTTTCAATAGTGGTTTTTTCATATATTTGTATTACAATATGTATTTTTAAGCAAAAACAGATCAAACAGTTGCTCAGCAGCAATACAATAAGTCTCAATTTACACTATGCAAGTCTTATTGCTAAGCTGAATAGTTTGTTAGGGGAGAGAGACGGGGGGAAAAGAAACGTTCCTGTTCCCCTCGTCTCTCTCTCCCTGAAACGAATCAGCTTAGCAATAAGACTTGCATAGTGTGATTTGGGACTAAGCAATTGTTATTTGTTTTCAATTGTATTGTAATTTGGAATAACACAATAACTCTTATACTAGTTCTGTCGCTCACACTACAAATATATGGTACATATCATGGTATATTTGTTTTGGCTATACAAACGAGTATACAAATGCAACCCTTTAGTATGTACTTACATAATTGCATTTTAGTTGTGATCTTTGTTTTGCTTAATGATTCCAAGGAACTTTAGTTTTTATTGAAAAATTAGTACTACAGTCGCTGTTCTAGATGCTGAAACAGGGTGTTTTGGTTTCAAAAATCTTTGCCAAAAACTTAAAACACAACAACCTGGAAACGTAATTTTGGATGAAGAAACAGGACATTTTGTCTCAGTGGATTCCGATCACTCTAGCTTTTCCTCCAAATCCGATTTTTCAGAAAGTGAAAGCGAGTACCATCCCAGCACTGATTCCGATTTTTCTGACAATGTATCTTCCACTGTATTGTTGGATCATCATCTGGCGTAATTACGTATTTCGTTGCAATGGTGTCTCACAAACCGGTCACTTTGAGAACAACTGGTACTTCTTTTCGGCGAGTAAACACATTAGTCTACACTTTGAAAGTTTCTGGGGAGATCAAGGTTGTTTGTAAAAAAATGTTTTTTTGTAAACTCTCTCTGGATGAATAGAGCGTATCCAAATGGGTGACTGGCAATTTGCATATAAGCGACGTTGGAATTGTAAAGAAAAGTGGGCCAGTCAGTCGTCAAAGCAAAGCAAACATCGCCAAAGTAAATCACATACATTTTTTTCTACAAAATTTGCTTAAGATGCCATCCCATTATTGCCGGCAGAGTACAACTAAAGAATACGTTCAGTACAAGATTTGGACAGAAGTGTACACAGATTTTGAAAAATATTTGATGAATCGCAACATTGATAAGGTTGAAAAGCCATCGTACAAATGCTTCTTAGACACAGTACACAAGGCCAATATTAGTATATACAGACCCAAGAAAGATCAATGTGATATCTGCTTTGCTCATAAAAATAAAAACGCCTCAGAAGATGAATATCAACTTCACATAACAAGTAAGGAGCGCGCTAGGAAAGAGAAGGCCAAAGACAAGGAACGTTGTTCAAGAGATGATATTCAAATGTTATTTATTTATTTATTTTCGCCAATGGACTAAAATATCCTTACAGGCTAATCAATAAATTTTAAATTAAAAATACATTTAATAATTCCTTATTTTCTAATAACATTCTAAAATTATTCTCAGACAACGAAAAATCTATACTAACAACATTATTTATATTATTTAAAGTACACAAAGCACGTAACACAGGCTCACGCATAGCATAATTAGTAACATGTGTCGAGATATAAAATAAATTATTGTATCTAAGGCTTCTGAAAGGTATACAAAAATTAATCAAATTTAACAAGTATTCACAATCTATGACACCATTAATAAAATTATAGATTACCAAAACTGAATTAATAGTTCTTCTTAAATAAAGAGGCTTTAGGCCTAAAAGCAAGCAACGATCACAATATGAAGTAGACGACAAGAGAATACGATTGTTACGAAGAGCAAATTTTACAAATTTCTTTTGAATTCTTTCAATTCTGTCCGTATGGAGACGGTAAATGGGGTTCCAAATAAAGGAACAATATTCTAACTTAGAGCGCACAAAAGCAGTATATAGAGTTATAGGATCTAAAAAGTCTTTACAGTTTCTTCTAATGAAAGAACATGCAGAATAGGCTTTAGGTATTATGTAGTCCAGGTGGGCATTAAAATTTAGCTCCGAGTCCAGAACAACACCAAGATCCAACATTTGGTAAACAACTTTTAAATTCTTATCAAGAATTTTGTATTGGAAGAACTTACAGTTACTAATATTAGGCTTATGAAAAGTCATTTGGTAACACTTATTTATATTTAAAGATAAATTATTAATATCGCACCAAGAAGATATACCATTAATGCAATTCTGTAGTATAAGGGCATCATTATCAGAACTAATTTCCTTAAAAATTTTGAGGTCATCAGCATATAGTAAAAATCGCGAACCTGTAATAGAGTTTCCAATGTCATTTATAAAGATTAAGAACAGCAAAGGACCTAATATGCTGCCTTGTGGTACACCAGAAGTAGCAGTATACGGTAAGGATACAAACTTTTCTATACTAACTTTATATGACTTGTTTGATAGATAAGATCTCAGTCAGCAGAGAAACGTTCCATGAAAACCCATATTATTAAGTTTGAGGCACAAAATATCATGTGCTACCTTATCAAATGCCTTGCAAAGATCCATAAAAATAGCATCGACTTATGTCTTTCAAAAACTGAAATGCAAAAGTGGTTAAACACTGCACAATTTGTAGCAGTAGAACGACCAGGAAAAAATCCATGCTGTTCATTACAGATATGGCGCTTAATCGCAAAATACAGTTTTTCCTTAATAATTTGTTCGAATATTTTTGACACGTTAGACAATTTAGAAATTGGACGATAATTACAAATATCAGGTTTATCACCTCCTTTATACATCGGGGTAATAGAGGCAAATTTCCATCTTTAAATAAAACACCCATCGGCCAGAGATTTATTAAAAATGTGCTGAAGGGGTACGACTAAACTTCCAGCCAAATTTTTTATAAAAAAGGAACTAAGTCCATCGATATCAATACCGAAAGAGTTCTTTATATTTTTAATACCATTTAGGATATCATAAACAGTTAATTGAATATAACCATAGGCGTTGCTAGGCCTTTATGGGGCGGGCAATCCCCCCCCAAGACTTGATTTTGCCCCCCCGAGGATTTATTACAAATTCTTTTTAAAACATATTCTTTTGCCTGTAATATTAAAAAATTCTATTTCTTATTTATTTTAAAATTACTCATGAAAATCACCAGCAATTTTTATACAAACTTTTCGAATAATCGCTAAATATGCATACTTTTATTAGATAACAAATACCCAAAAAACTATAAGTTTACAGCACTTCAAAACATCACAAATAGTAAACTCCATGTGAATTTATAATGCATGTGCAAGGCGCATTTATTAGGTGGCAGCACTACAACAGGTGACTAATGTCATTATACCAATCTAAATGTCAAAATTGGATTGTGTAGGTATAAGCCTGAAAGCATGCTTTTGTTTGGGTATCCATAAACACCTTTCGAATATTCAGTTTTGTATGATGTTTGGCATTTCCTACAAGAAACACGCAATCTGACGATAGTACCCTGTTTTGAAAAGTAAGAAGGTAATTTATACCAACAAAGTACATGTGGTTGTTGCTGTTGTAATATTTTTTGTAGAATCGCGGGTACATGATTGATGTGCCTTGTGCATGTGTGTAGATATGTATGTGTGTATGTAGCTTTCAACAAATTCTTAATAAAATTGGATTAGTGTACGTAGTTAGTAGCAAGACAAGTTGTTTTAAGGTGTTCTTAAGATTTTCTACTGTCAAATTGTTTGTAACAATAGCCACCAATTTTTATTTGGAGTAAAATTAAAAAAAATAGCGAAAAATTATTATCTGCAAATACATTGTATAAGTTAAGTACAAAAATGTTTAATATGCTAAAATCCATGAGAATAAAACAAACCGGATATTGCACAAGCCAACAAATTAGTGCTTAACAGGTACACGCGCAATAAATGTTGCAATACCTGGAATAAATGGAACATTGCTGACACTGCACATTATAACCAAAATAATTCACATTATCAATAATTGTATTAAAGTTAAGTTAGTTCTAATTCAACATTGAACGAAATAAAAAGCACTTCAGACTTTTAGTCTGAAGTCAAATTTTAAAAAAAAAAACAAAAAATAAAATTTTTGTTTAACTGGCGCCCGAGCAGGGACCCGCGGTTCCGTAAAGTTCATTAAATAATAATAAGCCCTTAAAACGGAAGAACATCGGAAAAAAGAAGTCCTGCAAGTTAGCTCGTAACTTCGCCGCGTGGTCACAAAAAAAACCCAAGGACTACGGAAAAAACGTAAACCGTCCTGCACCGCAGCACGTCGTATCACCGTTCGTCTACAAAACATAACAAAGCAGAAAAGAGGCCCCTTAGTAGCTGTACCCCAACAGAGGACAGAGGAAAAGGAGTTGAAGAATTCAACAGCCGCTGCTTGAACAACCTTCTAATCAAAGAATGCAACTTGAACAACCTTCTAATCAAAGGATGCAACTTGAACAACCTTCTAATCAAAGGATACAACTTGAACAACCTTCTAATCAAAGGATGCAACTAATTTTATTGTTGTAAGTAGAGTTAAATTTTAAAGAACTAAAGTGTAAAATTTTTCAAACTTTGCAAAAGCATAAAAATATTTTACAAAAATTGTGAACAAAAGAAAGTAAAATCAATTAAAATTAAAGTGTTAAAATTATTAAATTTTAGAAACAAATAAAAATATTTTTTTTTATAAATTATTGTGAACAAAAGAAAGTAATAATATATATATCAAGATTTTTTTAATCAATTTCAAAAAAGAAACATTCTAATAAGAAAAATTCTCACAGAAAAATCAAAGAAATTAAATTTACACGTTTAAAAGAATATCTTAATAAGCAAAAATTCTTCTACACGGTTTACATACTAAATGATATAAAAATTTATATATTTTAAAGGTGTTATTTTAAGTTTTTAACAAGAATAAAAATCTGCGATTCCTACGGGACCCTCCAGATCAAAGGAAACAAATTTATTTTACTACTTACAAATTAAATAGTAGCACTTAACATAAAGAAAGTTAATCTAGATATCTCAAACTCGGACAATGTCAAATCCAAACAATTTAGTAAGACCGCCCGTGCTAAACGCACAACAAAATCAGGCAACACTCAACATGAGAGAACTAGAAATTGAAATTAGGAGAATAGTATCGGAAACAATGCAAGAACAGGTTAATGAAATAGTTCAAAATATTAGAAATCCCACGATTCAAAATGAACAGGACCAAATAATTGAACCACAACATAGGGCTCAGCTAAGTGAACTAGATAGGGTACCGGATGTTGTCAGGTGCTTACGAGAATTTTCCGGACAGCCAGGTGAATATAGTTCCTGGAGAAAGTCGGTAGAAAGAGTTTTGGATATATATCAACACTTGAGAGGCACTGCGAAGTACTTTGGTATTTTGAGCATTGTGAGAAACAAAATAGTAGGACACGCCGATGCAATTTTAGAATCCTACAACACTCCACTAAACTGGGAAAGTATATCCCGTTGCCTTACTCTTCATTATGCAGACAAAAGGGATGTTAGTACACTAGAGTACCAACTGACTTCCTTGATTCAGGGCACAGAGTCAATCCAAGAATTCTATCAGAGAGTGTATAACCACTTATCTCTGATATTAAATAAAATCAGTTGTATGGATATAGGACAAGAATCGTTACGTCTTTTGACCCAAACTTATAGAGACAAGGCACTGGATACCTTCATTCGAGGCCTAAAAGGGGATCTTCCTAGGCTCCTAGCAATGAGGGAACCAGTCGATTTGCCCAAGGCACTACATTTATGCCTTAAACTGGAAAACCAAAATTTTAGGACAAATTATGCGCAGAATGTAAAATCAAGACAGAATTTTGGACCTGTACCCACACGAAATAATTATGATGTTGCCTCACGTAGATTTTACCCTGAATTAGCACACATTCCACCACCACAAAGACCAAAAAAACCATTTGACCAATCCCAAAGACAGCCTCCTGTTCAAACATACAGAAATAACAATTATCAAAATCAAGGTGCTTTTCCTAAGTACACTCAATATAACAATCATCCACCTCCAAGACCTCTTGTGCAAAAACCACCTGAACCAATGGACATTGACCAAAGTATTAGGACTCACAATATTAATTACATGAATAGACCAGTAAATAACGGCCTTTATGGAAAGCGACCACCACCACAACACCCAGAAGCTCGAAAACAGAGTAGAAATTTTCACTTGCAGGCTGGAGCAAATAAGACTGTTGAAAAACAAGAGACAGATGACATTTATGAATATCTAAATCAGATACAAGTCGAGGACGAATCCTACGAACAAACTTTACATGACTATATGGACAAGGAAAGAAACGACGAAACAAACAACAACCATGATAATATTGACGAAATTCATTTTTAAGATTAAATTCGTCCACCCTTCCATATTTCGAATGTAAGATGGATAGTGGACAAATCCTAAAATTTTTAATAGATACTGGCTCAAACAAAAATTACATACGACCAGATCTCGTGAAAAACCCTATTCCAAACAAAGAAAACTTTTATGCAAACTCAATTGCAGGAAAAGTAGAAATCCTTTTTCATACTAATACCTTTCTATTTGGTCGAACGGACGTACCAATAAAATTCTTTCTATTGCCAGAATTAAAAACCTTTCATGGCATCATTGGAAACGATACACTTAGAGACCTTGATGCTATTATTTACACTAAGCATAACTTAATGAAAATAGGGAATGAAAAGAAAATTTTATTAAAGGAATTTCCAACGGACAGCATTAACATGACCTCAATTCGAACTAGTCACATGACGCAACGACAAAGAGACATACTAAAGAAGATTGTTTCAACATATGACAACCTTTTTTCAGCCCCGGACGAAAAGCTGACGTATACCACAAAAATTATAGCAGAAATACGGACAAAGACTGAAGACCCAATCTATTCTAAAACTTACCCTTATCCTATGAGCTTGAAAAACGAAATTGAATCCCAAGTGAAAACTTTATTAGAAGATGGTATTATCCGACCATCGAAATCTCCCTACAATTCACCGGTGTGGATTGTTCCCAAGAAGATCGACGCAAGTGGAGAGAAAAAATTTCGAATGGTGATAGACTACCGTAAGTTAAATACAGTCACCATAGCAGACAAATACCCTTTACCAGACATTAACGAGGTACTCGCTCAATTAGGAAAAAGCAAGTATTTTACAGTACTGGATTTAAAAAGTGGGTTTCACCAAATACCTTTGAAACCCAAAGACATAGAGAAAACAGCATTCTCTATTAACAATGGTAAATACGAGTTCACTCGTTTACCATTTGGATTAAAGAATGCACCAGCGATATTTCAACGTGCGCTGGACGAGATTTTACGTTCTCATATTGGAGTTAGATGTTATGTATATATAGATGACATAATCATTTTTAACCCGAATGAGGATCAACATTTTAAGGATATCACTGCAATATTCCGTACTTTACACGAAGCTAACATGAAAGTTCAGCTCGATAAGTGTGAATTTTTTAAGGATGAGGTAGAGTTTTTAGGTTTTCTAATCTCTTGCCAGGGTGTAAAAACAAACCCAAAAAAAGTTGAAGCCATCGTAAATTTTCCATACCCTATTACGTTAAAGGACCTTCGATCCTTTCTTGGACTATCCGGTTATTATCGCCGCTTTGTCAGGGATTACGCTAAAATAGCAAAACCCTTGACAAACCTCTTAAGAGGGGAAGAGGGACGAGTATCCCGAAACAAGTCGAGTAAGAAAAAAATTTATTTAGATAAACCTGCAAAAATAGCATTTGAAAAACTAAAAGAAATATTATCATCAAGAGATGTGATCTTGACATACCCAGACTTTAACAAGAGTTTTGAACTGACAACGGATGCTTCAAACTATGCGATAGGAGCTGTCCTTAGTCAGGAAAATAGGCCCATCACATTTATCTCTCGATCTCTTAGTAAAACTGAAGAGAATTATGCAGCTAACGAGAGGGAAATGTTGGCTATAATTTGGTCCTTGAATTCACTCAGGAATTACCTATATGGGCGCGCTAAAGTAATCATATACACAGATCATCAACCGCTTACCTACGCTCTAAGCAAAAAAAATAACAACGCTAAAATGAAACGTTGGAAGGCTATACTGGAAGAGTACAATTATGAACTCCACTATAAGCCTGGAAAAAGTAACGTCGTAGCAGATGCTCTTTCAAGACCCCCATGTAATGAAACTGTCGACATTAATGCATTAACTGCTACAGTACACAGTAACGATAGTTCAGGTGAAAATTTAATTCCATCAGTAGAATGCCCTATTAACGTTTATAAAAACCAAATTTTCATACTTATAGGAGAAACAAGGGAATATCAGTTTAAACTTCCTTTCCCAACATTTCACAGACATATTAATATGGCGCCAAATTATTCGGAAGAAGACCTTATATCAATCCTGAAGAGGTATCTCAATCCAAGTATAGTGAACGGGTTGTTTACTAACGAAAGTATAATGGGCAAGATACAATCAATATACTCAATTCATTTTTCAAATTATAAAGTAAGATATACACAGACAAAAGTAGAAGATTTGACAGACACTATAAGACAAGAGGAAGAATCACTAAAGGTACATAAAAGAGCACATAGAAACGCAAAGGAAAACAAAATGCAACTCCTAGAAAAATATTATTTTCCAAAAATGAGTGAGACATTTAATAAAATAATAGAGCAATGTAAAGTTTGTAAGGAGGGAAAATACGATCGTCATCCCAATAAATCTAACATATCACCTACCCCAATTCCTCAATATGCCGGAGAAATACTACATATAGATATTTGGTCTACGGAAAAACATTTCATACTAACCGCAATAGATAAGCTTACTAAATATGCTCAAGCAACCCCGATAAACTCCAGATCAATTGGTGACATCCGTGAACCTCTAAGAAAAATATTATTTAATTTCGGAGTTCCTAGAATTGTTGTCATAGACAATGAAAAGGCTCTAAACTCAGCTTCAATTCAGTTTATGCTTGAAGATCAATTAAACATACAAATTTTCAAAACCCCACCTTACAAAAGTACAATTAACGGCCAGGTAGAACGCTTTCATTCTACCTTAGCAGAAATTATGCGTTGCCTTAAAACAGATAAAAGACACAGGAGTTTCGATGAATTGTTAGATAGATCAGTTTATGAATACAACTACACTATTCACTCTACCACAGGCAGGAAACCAATTGAGTTGTTCTTTGGACGAAGAGTTAGCACTAGTCCGGAACAGTATGAAAATGCAAGAAGAGAAAATATAGAAAAACTAGTAAAAAAACAACAGGAAGATTTAAAATTCCACAACAAGAAAAGGAAATCATTTAAGGACTATGCACCAGGACAAAAAATTTATGTAAAAATTAATAAAAGATTAGGTTCAAAGCTATCAGCTCGATACAAAGAAGAAATAGTTAGGGAAGATAGGACAAATACAATTTTAACAGAATCAAACAGAGTAGTACATAAAGATCACATAAAAAATTAACATGACAATTTTATGCGTTTTACAGACTATTTTCGCCACTGCTAAAGGCTGAAATGAAAATACTTAACTATACTAACTCCTACGTGATAACAATAGGTAACGGATACGGAAAAATTCAGGACGGCACATTTAAATTTATTCACCCAATTAATCTTGAATCTTATGATGACTTTTTACAAAAGACGAAGATCTATGTGAACAAATACGTACCTAGGACAAATCCCTTATATCCTACAATGTATTACGAATTGAATCAGACAATCGATTTATTAGATACACTAAAAACCATCTCACCCAGGAGACGAATTAGATCAATTAACACTCTGGGAACGATTTGGAAATTAATTGCCGGATCACCAGATCATGATGATGCAGAAATTATTTATAGGACTTTAGACGAGATATCTAGCAATAATAATCAACAAGTTATTATCAATACAAATTTTGCAAATCAGTTAAATAATATCACTAAATTAATAAATGTATTTTCAAACACAATAAAAAAGGATGATACCATAATAAACGAAGATATTGAAATACTAAGGAATAAAATAAGACTAGCAAAAGAAGCAATTACAAATGTAAAATACGCTATACAATGGGCGAAAATTAACGTAATCAATTCATTTTTATTAGACAAAAAAGAAATGACAATGACAATAAATAAACTGAAAGAAGAAAACATGCCATTCAATAATATAGAAGAGGCATTAGAATTAGCTAATATCAACATACTAAGTAATGATACAAACCTTTTATATGTAATTAAAATTCCTCTAACAAATTCTATCTTATATAATAATATCATTGTAAAACCTGTTATAAGAAACGATTCTATAATAAATTTGGATTTTGAACAAATGTTTATAAGTAAAAATGAAATTTATGCAATTAATAATAACTGTAAAAACTATAACAAGATAAAAATTTGTAAAAAAAATCAATTGTTAGACTTGAGAGAAGATAATTGTATTAAAAACATTATATTTGGTCAAAAATCAATTTGCACAACCAGCAATGCCCATCACGTTCCAAGAATTGAAGAAATCTCTGATGGAATCATCCTCCTAAACAATGTAAATGAAACAATTACAACAGAAGCTATGAAATATGATTTAAGCGGTACATTCCTCATTAAGTTTGATAACACCACTATAACAATTGGCGACAAATCTTACCAAAATCTTGAAGCTCCCCAAATGACACTAACACCGGCCACATTACAAGAAAGTCCAATCGAGAAAAAAAGACTAAACATACTATCGTTGGAATCATTACAAGAATTAAATTTTATCAACACGAAGGCAATCCACAGTATCAGAAAGGAAACATGGATTACAAATACTACCATGGCTATTGTCCTTCTGTCCATAATCAGCTTAACAATCCTAGCTATAAAAAAAACAACGAAAAAGGCTTCCCAAACATTAGTTCTGAATCCTACAATAACCCAACCAACAGAAGAAGAACAAAAGGTAACACCCACAATAAGATTACATGACTTACCTTACTTTTAGACGATCGGGGACGATCGAATTTAAGGGCGGAGGAGTTAAGTACAAAAATGTTTAATATGCTAAAATCCATGAGAATAAAACAAACCGGATATTGCACAAGCCAACAAATTAGTGCTTAACAGGTACACGCGCAATAAATGTTGCAATACCTGGAATAAATGGAACATTGCTGACACTGCACATTATAACCAAAATAATTCACATTATCAATAATTGTATTAAAGTTAAGAGTTCTAATTCAACATTGAACGAAATAAAAAGCACTTCAGACTTTTAGTCTGAAGTCAAATTTAAAAAAAAAAACAAAAAATAAAATTTTTGTTTAACTTATATATTCATATACTATATATACTCGTACACACACATGTATGTATGTATGTATGCATATTTATGGTTCAATCCAGGGCTGCCAGATAAAATGATGGAAAAATCGCCGAAATCCCGATAAAATATAAAATAATCGTCATTTCATGTCAGAAAATCGAACAAATCAAAATTTCCTCTTTACCATGCGTTTACATATGCAAGTGCCTTGCATGCAAGCTCTGTGTACGTATTATCAACGAAAATTTCTCACAAATGCCCGACTGTCCTGCAACTTGCATGTTTGCCTTTTAGTGCAGAGTTGTCCATAACATAAAAAATTTTAATTTTAAGGGAACCAGATAGTGTTGAACTTTATTCGTATTGTTTCAATGTTATTAATGTCTAAAAAATTAATAAACTGCTCGATTTATGAATATTTAAGAAAAAAAATTATTAAATTAGCTTTTAAATGTATTTAAAATGAGTAAAATCTCACTTAACACTACACTGAAATCCAGTTAATTTGTGCTAAACTATTAATAGGGCAACACTGTTAACTAACTTTCCATTTACTTGCTACAAGTTCAACAACTCACTGTCTTGTAAAATTCCTTGGCAGTTGAGTTGGAAGTAGGCTGCAAGTGCCGAAAGTGTAGATGTAAAAGAGTTTGAGTGTATTGAGTTTTTCGAACTTGCACTTGCACGTGTAAACCCTAGGTTAAACATGTATACATATGTTTTATTTTTATTACTCATGTTTTAGACTAGGCAGTTTTTCTTGAAGCAAGTCTGAGTTTATGGGAGAGAGAGGAAAGAAGAAAGAAGAGGGGTACTGACTTGCTTGTACAGAAAAGTTACTTCAATTCTCTTTTGTTCTTTCATTCGCAGCATTAAAACAATAGGAAAATTGAACAAAAACCCGTCTGAGTGTAAACAAACGAGCAGTTTTAAAAGAGAATTGAAGATAATTGCTTCAAGAAAAACTGCCAAGTCTAAAACATGACTTAGAAAACAAAACAAAACAATTCATGTTCATATACAACTTTGTTAGACTAGTGGAAAACTTGTGAAAAATATTCCTAGGTCCAAATTTTGGTATCAGTACTTTTGATGACCGAAATTTTTGATAGGATATCAACTTACACAGGTCAATATATCGTTGGTCTCAAATGGAAAGGCCCTAACGCAAATAATTGTAACTTTACAGGAGAAGGTAAAACAATAGAAAGTGTAATATTCAAAATGTAACTTTTTTGTACAACTGCTTGTAAAAGCGCTATTTTTTACACTATTGCAATAAATTTTTGTGATGAGGTGTATTAGTGTGAAATTTATTGAAGTCACTGAAAAACTCAACTATCGATATGTATGCATGTATATATATGCACATAAATTTTTTTTCAATTGAACACGTATACATACATACTTGCATACATATGTTTGTACTTATTTATGTATGTATGTTCATTCATCGCAACAATATAGTATTGATTCAGAACTTCAATATTGGAAGGGTAACTAAATAACAAATGGCAATTTTCTATTTTTATTTATGCACCAACAGATACATTTTTTTTAAATTAAATAATAAATTTTAAGAAATGAAATCATGAATGATGAATGAAATCATTTCTTGCTTGTATCTTTTCAAAATATTGTATTCAAATATAGTATATACATAAATAATTTTTCCATATGAACATATAAACTTGTTAGAAACGAATATTAATTTTATTATTATTTAGTTTATTATTATTAGATTATTATTATTATTATTTAGTTTTTTTCTAATACATACATTACTTTTTGTCTATATATTGTTTTTGTTTTGAATGTCTTGTTTTTTTAGCTTTAATTATAACTTAGTTTTTGTTATTGAAACTGGACTGTTAATTTATGTTTTAACTTAAATAAAAAAAATGTTAAATAAAAAAAATCTGTATAAATTTTTTTTAACGCACTAATAATCCCAAACCAATATTTTACTTATTAATATTTTACTTATTAAGTAAAATATATTTTTTTAATTTAAAATTTCAATGTATATATTTTTAATAAAAAATATATATTTAACTTAATAAGTAAAATATTAATTTGGGATTATTAGTGCGTTTAAAAAATTTTAAGCTTAAATTTTAACAATTCCCATAAAAAACACTAATTAAAAAAATTGTGTTTGCCCCCCCAGAAAAAATGTCTAGCTACGCCAATGAATATAACCAAAATCAACAATAGGCTGTATAAATTTCCAAATATTAGGATCTATAGAGTTATTACTAATTACAAAATTCGATTGAAAAAACTGTGCAAATGCATTTGCAATGTCGGTACCGGAACTTAAATATTTTTCATTAAAATGCATGGTAGATGGATAAGTTGACGCAGACTTTTTAGATCTTATAAAATTCCAAAATTGTCTACGATTATTTTTAATAGAATTTTCAAAATTTAATAATTATTGCTTGTATAAAAACTTATCAAGAAAATTAAATTCCCTCATATAATGCTCGTAAAATGTTTTATAATTTACATCGCCAGTTAGTTTAAACTTATTATAAAATTTATTTCTAAGATTTTTTAGATTTTTTGAACCCTTAGTGTACCATTGAAGCCTATGAACTTTACGTGACAAACGAGGAACAAAACGATTGATTATATAATTCAAAGTATTAATAAAAATATTATAACAATCTGCAGTATTATTAATATTAAAAAGCATTTCCCAATTTATAGCAACAATTTTGGCATTTAAATCAGCATAATTACAAGCTTTAAAATTATAAATACTATTATCTTCACGTACATTAGGAATATATTCAAAATACGATAGAACCAAAATTAACGGAGTATGGTGCATATCAGTTACGCACATGGGAAATGGACAATCAGATAAGGAATATTTAAAATGATCAGATATAAATATCAAGTCCAGAATGCGGTTTAAATTATTTCTGAATGAATTAATTTGTACTAGGCCAAGACTTAAGAACGAATCCACAAGGTTGATTTCATGTGCTTTATTAACATTTTCAGGCGTCAGGCTACCCTCATCGAATAAATAATTTCATTAAGATTAAAATCACCAAGTATACAGAGATTTTCAGCACCAACAGAATCAGATAAGTGAACAATATTAAAAACATGAGCAGCATATACAGAATCATCACTTTTCGGAGGGATATATGAAGCACAAATAAACAAACTTTTGAAGCCAGAAATGCACATACAGAGTTGGTCCAAAGTAGGGTTGGTGTCACACAATCTAAAAATTTTAGCATTTAAAGTTCTTTTAACAGCAATAAAAACACCTCCACCACGAGACTTACAGGTGGATTCGAAGTCACGATCTTTACGAAATAATTGATACTGTTGTAAATCGCAAAATTCTCCATCACATATGTCAATTTAACCAAGTTTCTACAATTACAATAACCTCATAGTCACCTTGAGCAGTAAACTTAAAGACGTCAGCTAGTTTAGTGCGAATTCCAGGCGTATTTTGAAAGAAAACATTTAACTTATCGTCGAGAGGACGTTGTAAAACGCAGCTACTTGAAACATAATCAGCATTAGTATTTAGTTTTTTAAAGTAATTGACGCAGGCAGGCGAACAACTCTTCTACGATTTTCATTGTAAACGTATTCTCGTACAAATGTACTTACAGGCCAAAAATTAGGATCAACTATATATTTAAATAATTCATCAGCTACAGTAACTTTAAAAGATGTTATTGTTCTCGGACGAGAGTATACATATTTGTACACAGAAATCGTGCTATTCATTTTTAATTTGGATTTTATGTAATATTCACATCCTCAGTAGTAGTTTCTGATGCTAATCTTGACACAAAAATATTTTTGCTAGGTGGTATAACTTTTAATGGTTTAGGAGCCAATTGATTGGAAGTTGGTAAATAAGTAGAGGTTTGCGCAGTTTATATAATGGCAGGCTCATGAACATTATTGGCGGGTGGCATGATTACAGGCATAGCAGGTAACGGCGAATATATCTCCAACGTATTAGGTGTATTAACTAGAGACATAGTTGGGGAAATAGCTGAATCTTTTATAGAAAGAGGTGAACGTTTATCTTCTACTAGGCGAGCGGAGAAATCATTCTCAGAATCCATTGGATGAACAGTCAAAAGCGAAGTAGAGGGATGGGCAACATCAACATCAGGAACAATTATTATATTCCGAGACGCGGCAGATCTGGTGTTAGCCTTCTTGCGACCAGGAGATAAATTCTGCTAGGAACTGACAAATTTATCAAAATTTGAGAAATTATTAAATAACTCGCCATATTTAGCTAATTTAGCTTGTAAAACCATAAATTCCTTATTTATTCTATCAAATTCCTCTTTATAGTTCTTAAAAAGATTATAAAACTCAATAGAAATATTCCTACAACCCGAGCAAGTCCAATGAAGGAACTTAACAGGATCAGCCAGAGCATCAGCATTACGAGCCTTAAGACCACTACATTTTAAATGGAAATGTTTAACACACAGCCAACATGATACCATACGATCATTTCCAGAACTAATACAATTGATATTAGAGCACTCCATATGAAATAAGGTAGGACACCCAGGAAATAGGTTATATATGGCAATATATTGTATCAGAAATTAGCACGGACACAATCCAAATCAAATGCAGTATTGCCAGAGCAGTCTTACCAGTATTTTGTTAAAGAGAAACAGCTGTCTATGTTTATTTTATAGGCTCAACCAGTATGGCTTACTTTGAGTGATTTTAACAATAAAATCAAACTACACTCCAATGAAAAATTTTGCACTATGTTTTCATAAATTCAGCAGCAAACAAGAACCAGCAAAATTGATGGATGACACACACTTATCACTGCGATCCCCAGCAAGAATTATATAAAATATCACGGCTTCAGTTAATGATTACAGATTTATTACCAACTTTCAAACAAGAAAACAATAGAGCACGACAAAAACACGTCTAACCCAATAGTCAGACTATTGACTACTAACAACGGTGGTTCACGGTGGACTTGCCAGCAGTTCAAACAATTCCTCTACTTTCAACTGGAGCAAACTACTTTAAAACAAAACTGTGTGTGCACCAATTCACAATCTATAGCAAATTTGACAAAAATGTTGCTTGCTACATATGGCATGAAGCTGAAGGCGGCATGGACTCGAATGTATTTACCTCTTGCTTGCTGGACTATTTAAAGAATTTGAAAGACAAATCAAAGCCTATAATAATTTACAGCGATGGATGCTATGCCCAAAATCGTAATACGACACTTGCAAATGCCTTGCAACATTATGCAAATACCCACCAAGCAGAAATTCAGCAAAAATACCTGGTAGTTGGCCACACTCAAATGGAGTGCGATTCTGTGCATGCCTCCATAGAGCGGAAGAAGAAAGGAAGAGAACTGTATGTGCCAGCTGATTTCAATATGGTTATAAAACAATCCAGATTGTTGCAACCGTATCAAGTACATTATTTAAATCATTCATTTTTCCAAGATTTCTCTTCACTCGATTACTTAAAATCAATTCGACCAGGCACAAAAAAAGGCGACCCATGCGTTACAAATTTACGAGCTCTTAAATATACCTTTAATTTAAAATCTATACTAACAACATTATTTATATTATTTAAAGTACACAAAGCACGTAACACAGGCTCACGCATAGCATAATTAGTAACATGTGTCGAGATATAAAATAAATTATTGTATCTAAGGCTTCTGAAAGGTATACAAAAATTAATCAAATTTAACAAGTATTCACAATCTATGACACCATTAATAAAATTATAGATTACCAAAACTGAATTAATAGTTCTTCTTAAATAAAGAGGCTTTAGGCCTAAAAGCAAGCAACGATCACAATATGAAGTAGACGACAAGAGAATACGATTGTTACGAAGAGCAAATTTTACAAATTTCTTTTGAATTCTTTCAATTCTGTCCGTATGGAGACGGTAAATGGGGTTCCAAATAAAGGAACAATATTCTAACTTAGAGCGCACAAAAGCAGTATATAGAGTTATAGGATCTAAAAAGTCTTTACAGTTTCTTCTAATGAAAGAACATGCAGAATAGGCTTTAGGTATTATGTAGTCCAGGTGGGCATTAAAATTTAGCTCCGAGTCCAGAACAACACCAAGATCCAACATTTGGTAAACAACTTTTAAATTCTTATCAAGAATTTTGTATTGGAAGAACTTACAGTTACTAATATTAGGCTTATGAAAAGTCATTTGGTAACACTTATTTATATTTAAAGATAAATTATTAATATCGCACCAAGAAGATATACCATTAATGCAATTCTGTAGTATAAGGGCATCATTATCAGAACTAATTTCCTTAAAAATTTTGAGGTCATCAGCATATAGTAAAAATCGAGAACCTGTAATAGAGTTTCCAATGTCATTTATAAAGATTAAGAACAGCAAAGGACCTAATATGCTGCCTTGTGGTTCACCAGAAGTAGCAGTATACGGTAAGGATACAAACTTTTCTATACTAACTTTATATGACTTGTTTGATAGATAAGATCTCAGTCAGCAGAGAAACGTTCCATGAAAACCCATATTATTAAGTTTGAGGCACAAAATATCATGTGCTACATTATCAAATGCCTTGCAAAGATCCATAAAAATAGCATCGACTTATGTCTTTCAAAAACTGAAATGCAAAAGTGGTTAAACACTGCACAATTTGTAGCAGTAGAACGACCAGGAAAAAATCCATGCTGTTCATTACAGATATGGCGCTTAATCGCAAAATACAGTTTTTCCTTAATAATTTGTTCGAATATTTTTGACACGTTAGACAATTTAGAAATTGGACGATAATTACAAATATCAGGTTTATCACCTCCTTTATAAATCGGGGTAATAGAGGCAAATTTCCATCTTTAAATAAAGCACCCATCGGCCAGAGATTTATTAAAAATGTGCTGAAGGGGTACGACTAAACTTCCAGCCAAATTTTTTATAAAAAAGGAACTAAGTCCATCGATATCAATACCGAAAGAGTTCTTTATATTTTTAATACCATTTAGGATATCATAAACAGTTAATTGAATATAACCATAGGCGTTGCTAGGCCTTTATGGGGGGGCAATCCCCTCCAAGACTTGATTTTGCCCCCCCCCCAGGATTTATTACAAATTCTTTTTAAAACATATTCTTTTGCCTGTAATATTAAAAAATTCTATTTTTTATTTATTTTAAAATTACTCATGAAAATCACCAGTAATTTTTATACAAACTTTTCGAATAATCGCTAAATATGCATACTTTTATTAGATAACAAATACCCAAAAAACTATAAGTTTACAGCACTTCAAAACATCACAAATAGTAAACTCCATGTGAATTTATAATGCATGTGCAAGGCGCATTTATTAGGTGGCAGCACTACAACAGGTGACTAATGTCATTATACCAATCTAAATGTCAAAATTGGATTGTGTAGGTATAAGCCTGAAAGCATGCTTTTGTTTGGGTATCCATAAACACCTTTCGAATATTCAGTTTTGTATGATGTTTGGCATTTCCTACAAGAAACACGCAATCTGACGATAGTACCCTGTTTTGAAAAGTAAGAAGGTAATTTATACCAACAAAGTACATGTGGTTGTTGCTGTTGTAATATTTTTTGTAGAATCGCGGGTACATGATTGATGTGCCTTGTGCATGTGTGTAGATATGTATGTGTGTATGTAGCTTTCAACAAATTCTTAATAAAATTGGATTAGTGTACGTAGTTAGTAGCAAGACAAGTTGTTTTAAGGTGTTCTTAAGATTTTCTACTGTCAAATTGTTTGTAACAATAGCCACCAATTTTTATTTGGAGTAAAATTAAAAAAAATAGCGAAAAATTATTATCTGCAAATACATTGTATATATTCATATACTATATATACTCGTACACACACATGTATGTATGTATGTATGCATATTTATGGTTCAATCCAGGGCTGCCAGATAAAATGATGGAAAAATCGCCGAAATCCCGATAAAATATAAAATAATCGTCATTTCATGTCAGAAAATCGAACAAATCAAAATTTCCTCTTTACCATGCGTTTACATATGCAAGTGCCTTGCATGCAAGCTCTGTGTACGTATTATCAACGAAAATTTCTCACAAATGCCCGACTGTCTTGCAACTTGCATGTTTGCCTTTTAGTGCAGAGTTGTCCATAACATAAAAAATTTTAATTTTAAGGGAACCAGATAGTGTTGAACTTTATTCGTATTGTTTCAATGTTATTAATGTCTAAAAAATTAATAAACTGCTCGATTTATGAATATTTAAGAAAAAAAATTATTAAATTAGCTTTTAAATGTATTTAAAATGAGTAAAATCTCACTTAACACTACACTGAAATCCAGTTAATTTGTGCTAAACTATTAATAGGGCAACACTGTTAACTAACTTTCCATTTACTTGCTACAAGTTCAACAACTCACTGTCTTGTAAAATTCCTTGGCAGTTGAGTTGGAAGTAGGCTGCAAGTGCCGAAAGTGTAGATGTAAAAGAGTTTGAGTGTATTGAGTTTTTCGAACTTGCACTTGCACGTGTAAACCCTAGGTTAAACATGTATACATATGTTTTATTTTTATTACTCATGTTTTAGACTAGGCAGTTTTTCTTGAAGCAAGTCTGAGTTTATGGGAGAGAGAGGAAAGAAGAAAGAAGAGGGGTACTGACTTGCTTGTACAGAAAAGTTACTTCAATTCTCTTTTGTTCTTTCATTCGCAGCATTAAAACAATAGGAAAATTGAACAAAAACCCGTCTGAGTGTAAACAAACGAGCAGTTTTAAAAGAGAATTGAAGATAATTGCTTCAAGAAAAACTGCCAAGTCTAAAACATGACTTAGAAAACAAAACAAAACAATTCATGTTCATATACAACTTTGTTAGACTAGTGGAAAACTTGTGAAAAATATTCCTAGGTCCAAATTTTGGTATCAGTACTTTTGATGACCGAAATTTTTGATAGGATATCAACTTACACAGGTCAATATATCGTTGGTCTCAAATGGAAAGGCCCTAACGCAAATAATTGTAACTTTACAGGAGAAGGTAAAACAATAGAAAGTGTAATATTCAAAATGTAACTTTTTTGTACAACTGCTTGTAAAAGCGCTATTTTTTACACTATTGCAATAAATTTTTGTGATGAGGTGTATTAGTGTGAAATTTATTGAAGTCACTGAAAAACTCAACTATCGATATGTATGCATGTATATATATGCACATAAATTTTTTTTTAATTGAACACGTATACATACATACTTGCATACATATGTTTGTACTTATTTATGTATGTATGTTCATTCATCGCAACAATATAGTATTGATTCAGAACTTCAATATTGGAAGGGTAACTAAAAACAAATGGCAATTTTCTATTTTTATTTATGCACCAACAGATACATTTTTTTTAAATTAAATAATAAATTTTAAGAAATGAAATCATGAATGATGAATGAAATCATTTCTTGCTTGTATCTTTTCAAAATATTGTATTCAAATATAGTATATACATAAATAATTTTTCCATATGAACATATAAACTTGTTAGAAACGAATATTAATTTTATTATTATTTAGTTTATTATTATTAGATTATTATTATTATTATTTAGTTTTTTTCTAATACATACATTACTTTTTGTCTATATATTGTTTTTGTTTTGAATGTTTTGTTTTTTAGCTTTAATTATAACTTAGTTTTTGTTATTGAAACTGGACTGTTAATTTATGTTTTAACTTAAATAAAAAAAATGTTAAATAAAAAAAAATCTGTATAAATTTTTTTTAACGCACTAATAATCCCAAACCAATATTTTACTTATTAATATTTTACTTATTAAGTAAAATATATTTTTTTAATTTCCAATTTCAATGTATATATTTTTAATAAAAAATATATATTTAACTTAATAAGTAAAATATTAATTTGGGATTATTAGTGCGTTTAAAAAATTTTAAGCTTAAATTTTAACAATTCCCATAAAAAACACTAATTAAAAAAATTGTGTTTGCCCCCCCAGAAAAAATGTCTAGCTACGCCAATGAATATAACCAAAATCAACAATAGGCTGTATAAATTTCCAAATATTAGGATCTATAGAGTTATTACTAATTACAAAATTCGATTGAAAAAACTGTGCAAATGCATTTGCAATGTCGGTACCGGAACTTAAATATTTTTCATTAAAATGCATGGTAGATGGATAAGTTGACGCAGACTTTTTAGATCTTATAAAATTCCAAAATTGTCTACGATTATTTTTAATAGAATTTTCAAAATTTAATAATTATTGCTTGTATAAAAACTTATCAAGAAAATTAAATTCCCTCATATAATGCTCGTAAAGTGTTTTATAATTTACATCGCCAGTTAGTTTAAACTTATTATAAAATTTATTTCTAAGATTTTTTAGATTTTTTGAACCCTTAGTGTACCATTGAAGCCTATGAACTTTACGTGACAAACGAGGAACAAAACGATTGATTATATAATTCAAAGTATTAATAAAAATATTATAACAATCTGCAGTATTATTAATATTAAAAAGCATTTCCCAATTTATAGCAACAATTTTGGCATTTAAATCAGCATAATTACAAGCTTTAAAATTATAAATACTATTATCTTCACGTACATTAGGAATATATTCAAAATACGATAGAACCAAAATTAACGGAGTATGGTGCATATCAGTTACGCACATGGGAAATGGACAATCAGATAAGGAATATTTAAAATGATCAGATATAAATATCAAGTCCAGAATGCGGTTTAAATTATTTCTGAATGAATTAATTTGTACTAGGCCAAGACTTAAGAACGAATCCACAAGGTTGATTTCATGTGCTTTATTAACATTTTCAGGCGTCAGGCTACCCTCATCGAATAAATAATTTCATTAAGATTAAAATCACCAAGTATACAGAGATTTTCAGCACCAACAGAATCAGATAAGTGAACAATATTAAAAACATGAGCAGCATATACAGAATCATCACTTTTCGGAGGGATATATGAAGCACAAATAAACAAACTTTTGAAGCCAGAAATGCACATACAGAGTTGGTCCAAAGTAGGGTTGGTGTCACACAATCTAAAAATTTTAGCATTTAAAGTTCTTTTAACAGCAATAAAAACACCTCCACCACGAGACTTACAGGTGGATTCGAAGTCACGATCTTTACGAAATAATTGATACTGTTGTAAATCGCAAAATTCTCCATCACATATGTCAATTTAACCAAGTTTCTACAATTACAATAACCTCATAGTCACCTTGAGCAGTAAACTTAAAGACGTCAGCTAGTTTAGTGCGAATTCCAGGCGTATTTTGAAAGAACACATTTAACTTATCGTCGAGAGGACGTTGTAAAACGCAGCTACTTGAAACATAATCAGCATTAGTATTTAGTTTTTTAAAGTAATTGACGCAGGCAGGCGAACAACTCTTCTACGATTTTCATTGTAAACGTATTCTCGTACAAATGTACTTACAGGCCAAAAATTAGGATCAACTATATATTTAAATAATTCATCAGCTACAGTAACTTTAAAAGATGTTATTGTTCTCGGACGAGAGTATACATATTTGTACACAGAAATCGTGCTATTCATTTTTAATTTGGATTTTATGTAATATTCACATCCTCAGTAGTAGTTTCTGATGCTAATCTTGACACAAAAATATTTTTGCTAGGTGGTATAACTTTTAATGGTTTAGGAGCCAATTGATTGGAAGTTGGTAAATAAGTAGAGGTTTGCGCAGTTTATATAATGGCAGGCTCATGAACATTATTGGCGGGTGGCATGATTACAGGCATAGCAGGTAACGGCGAATATATCTCCAACGTATTAGGTGTATTAACTAGAGACATAGTTGGGGAAATAGCTGAATCTTTTATAGAAAGAGGTGAACGTTTATCTTCTACTAGGCGAGCGGAGAAATCATTCTCAGAATCCATTGGATGAACAGTCAAAAGCGAAGTAGAGGGATGGGCAACATCAACATCAGGAACAATTATTATATTCCGAGACGCGGCAGATCTGGTGTTAGCCTTCTTGCGACCAGGAGATAAATTCTGCTAGGAACTGACAAATTTATCAAAATTTGAGAAATTATTAAATAACTCGCCATATTTAGCTAATTTAGCTTGTAAAACCATAAATTCCTTATTTATTCTATCAAATTCCTCTTTATAGTTCTTAAAAAGATTATAAAACTCAATAGAAATATTCCTACAACCCGAGCAAGTCCAATGAAGGAACTTAACAGGATCAGCCAGAGCATCAGCATTACGAGCCTTAAGACCACTACATTTTAAATGGAAATGTTTAACACACAGCCAACATGATACCATACGATCATTTCCAGAACTAATACAATTGATATTAGAGCACTCCATATGAAATAAGGTAGGACACCCAGGAAATAGGTTATATATGGCAATATATTGTATCAGAAATTAGCACGGACACAATCCAAATCAAATGCAGTATTGCCAGAGCAGTCTTACCAGTATTTTGTTAAAGAGAAACAGCTGTCTATGTTTATTTTATAGGCTCAACCAGTATGGCTTACTTTGAGTGATTTTAACAATAAAAACAAACTACACTCCAATGAAAAATTTTGCACTATGTTTTCATAAATTCAGCAGCAAACAAGAACCAGCAAAATTGATGGATGACACACACTTATCACTGCGATCCCCAGCAAGAATTATATAAAATATCACGGCTTCAGTTAATGATTACAGATTTATTACCAACTTTCAAACAAGAAAACAATAGAGCACGACAAAAACACGTCTAACCCAATAGTCAGACTATTGACTACTAACAACGGTGGTTCACGGTGGACTTGCCAGCAGTTCAAACAATTCCTCTACTTTCAACTGGAGCAAACTACTTTAAAACAAAACTGTGTGTGCACCAATTCACAATCTATAGCAAATTTGACAAAAATGTTGCTTGCTACATATGGCATGAAGCTGAAGGCGGCATGGACTCGAATGTATTTACCTCTTGCTTGCTGGACTATTTAAAGAATTTGAAAGACAAATCAAAGCCTATAATAATTTACAGCGATGGATGCTATGCCCAAAATCGTAATACGACACTTGCAAATGCCTTGCAACATTATGCAAATACCCACCAAGCAGAAATTCAGCAAAAATACCTGGTAGTTGGCCACACTCAAATGGAGTGCGATTCTGTGCATGCCTCCATAGAGCGGAAGAAGAAAGGAAGAGAACTGTATGTGCCAGCTGATTTCAATATGGTTATAAAACAATCCAGATTGTTGCAACCGTATCAAGTACATTATTTAAATCATACATTTTTCCAAGATTTCTCTTCACTCGATTACTTAAAATCAATTCGACCAGGCACAAAAAAAGGCGACCCATGCGTTACAAATTTACGAGCTCTTAAATATACCTTTAATGAGGGAGTTCATTACAAACTATGTTTTGATGGAGAGTGGCAACTATTACCTCATCGTAAACTGCAACCACAAGTGCAGCACATGATGACATTTTACTACCGGGTCTCTACAATCAACAACTACCTATTTCAAAAAAGAAAATATGACGACTTGCAAGATTTAAAAGGTATGATTCCAGCCGACTATCATTCATTTTATGATAATTTGCCACACCAATGATATTATTAATTTAATATGAATTCTTTTATCTTTTTTTTTTTTTTGCAAATAAAACATTAATTTTATGTTAAATATTGTTTCCATTGGATACTTTTGGTATAATGGCGTTATTTGTTTGTATAGCTATGAGTACAACAAACTCGTAACTTATTCATCAAGAATTGAAATTAATATTAATGCAGCAAACTCGTATCTCAATAAATGCGTCTCATTCTTAAACTAAAAAAGATTAGTATATTATTACTAATAATATACATATATGTAATCAATTCCTTAATATTTGCATTTGAAATTTTTCACAAACAGCGAAGTATAAAGAGATGAAACGTTTTTTTTTGCTCTCCTGAAAAGTTGTATTTTTTGACATACGAGGTTGAGAAAGTAAGGCATCGATAAGCTTTTTGGAATTTGCAATATAATAAGCAAGTAGGCTCAGAAACTTATACAAAACACAAGAAACGATTTATAAACGATGTGCATCTATTTAATTTCCCTATACCTTAATAAAATAAAAGTATTATAAAACAAAACGATAATTAAAATCCAAATTAAGCACTTATTAAATTTATTATTTTATTTTATTATATTCTGCCAATTTTATTTAAAACACGTCGCAATATCTCAAAAATTTCAGTACGATGGATACAAATATTTTACATTCGGTTGGCAGACAGGTGCAGTTTGTTTTATTTTGGGATCTAGCATTATTACAAAAAAACATAGAAATACTAAATAAATTCAGTAAAGTGCGACTCTGACTCGCGCACGAAGGGTTCCGTACGAACACTAGATATGTAATTTAATACAAACTTTATCCTATATAATATATAGTTTTGACATTTTTTCGTTTTTGGGCTTTTTTGTTTTGGCGTTTTTTGCGTTTTTTCGGTTCTCGCGATTTTTTTAAGTTTTGGCTCTTTTTTTAGTTTTGACACTTTATTTTCTCGTTTTAGCGATTTTTTTTCGGTTTATGGCGTTTTTTCATTTTGGCGATTTTTTTATTTTTGGCGATTTTTTTCATTTTTGCGATTTTTTTTTATATAAAAGATTTTTCTAGTTTTGGCGACATTTTCGCGTTTTGGCGATTTTTTTTCGATTTTTGGCGTTTTTTTCATTTTGGCGATTTATTTTAGTGTTAGAAATTTTTTTTTATTTTTGGCGATTTTTTCTTTTTGGCGATTTTTTATTAATTTTTGGCGATTTTTTTTTTGGTTTGGCAGTTTTATAATTTTCGGTTTGTTTAGTTTTACCGTTTTTGAAAATTTCAAGTGTTTGCCTCTTACGGTTTCCAAGATATAGCAAGTTGTCAAAATTACATAGTCAAAATTGCATTAACTGATGGACCACCCTTTAATTTAATTTTTTTTTAAATTTTAGTGTTAATTGTTGTAGTCTGTATAAAAATACACTAATTTTACAAATTTCAAGTTTCAATATACATATGTTCATACATTGTATGTATATTACATGGGATTTTAAAATTTTTCGTTGCTCGTTTTGGAACACCCTTTAATTTTTAATTCTCATGTATTTGTTGTTGTAGCGGCCAAGGTTCTACATACTCTGTCCAAATTTCAGGTTCTTAGCTCTTACGGTTCCTGAGGAAATACCGTGTGGCGGACAGACGGAGAGCGTAGCGAAAACAATAGGGTTCCTTTTCACCTTTGGTGTACGGAACCCTAAAAAGGATGTAGTTATAAGTGAGTGTCCACACGTAATGAATTTATATCATGGTGGATGAACAACTTCGTATAAAAAAAGCAAGGTTGGAAACCGAAACAAATAACGGTATCGGTATTGATACCGGTACAATTATTTCAAAAATTTCGGTATCGGTATCGGTAACGGTATTTTTTTTTATTTCGGTATCGGTATTACCGGTACATACCGTTATCGAGTTTAAAATACCGGTATACCGCTATTACTGTGAAGTTTATTAATTCATACAGTGTATATAGCAAAAACCTCTTTATTAAGTTAAAAGTAAGTAATTTTACATAGTCTTTAGTAAACAGTAACATAAAAAAACTAAGTTTTATATCTTGCACAGATTATTTACACAAGTGTAGTGTAAACTTGTATGTTTGTATAAACATGCATAAGTATGTTTAGATCAGAGCTGCCTACAGTGAGAAAACCGAGAGAAATGTATAAGCATATGTTTATTCATTTCTATAAAAAGCCGATTGATTTTCGGCACTCTGACGCTTCTCTGGGCAGCCTGGTTATAAACGTTTATACTAGTGTTTTTCAAACGGGATTTCCCGGAAAATGTGCGGGAATTCCCGGGATTTTTTACATTATGGCAACTTGATGAGTGTCGTTATTCATTTTATGAATGCGATAGCGCAATAATAATGCCATGGCACTAGCACAATAGCTAAATTTTTTTTTTCAGATTCTCTTTGGTAAAAAGAACGATTCTATTAATGCTTATTCTGTACTAGTGATGCACGAATATTCGTATTCGAATTGCCGAATATTCGGCAATTTTTATATATTCGTGTTCGTATTCGCCAAATTCAGGCGAATACGAATATTTTTCCAAAAAATTAAATAAATAACTGCATAAATCCTAAACCAAATTTAAATAAATGGATAAAAATATTAGTTTGTACGAATCCATTAAATTTTGTATACAAATTTTTGCTCTTTTTGAAATATTATTTACTAACGATCATTGAAATTTTTTTGAAATTTTTCTGCAAATTCAGATTAAGTCTCCATGTCGAAAAATATTGCCCAAGTACTGTCAAGTAGCTGTGCAGTTGTTCATTTGTCGTACTGGGCCTGGGACCCGTAGACGCTATGAGAATATCGTCAGCGTATAGAAGAAGTAGATCCCCCGTCCGAGGTTGCGGTATGTCAGAGATAAACACATTATAAAGTACAGGAGCCAGTAGAGAGCCCTGTGGTACTCCTGCAGTGATCGGTCGTATGTTTGAAACCGTATTTCCAACACGCACCCTAAATGTGCGTTCCCTTAGGAAACTGGAAACTATCCGACTTATGGTCGTTCCAAATCCCATCTCCATAAGCTTATAGACAAGCCCATCATGCCAAACAGTATCGAAAGCCTTTGCAAAGTCAAGACTTACAGCCATCGTCGGGTATCTATTATTAAGCCCCCTTGATTGAAAGATTGATTTCCTATAATTCGTATTACTTTTGATGCATACTAAAAAATTTCACAAATCACTTGAGTTATATGTGGTACTCCACCAGGGTCTTCAACAATTTGCTAAGTAGTGTTTATTCCTTATTAGAGTATTTAATTTGGTCTCCACCAGTTCACTGCTCCAATATTTAATAAGTCGTGTCCATGTATTAAAAATGCCCATCAAATTTCTTCATATATCAAGCAAGCACCAAAAAGCGTGGTTATATGTAGTAGATTCATACAATAAAAGCGTTTAAACAAATCTTTAAACATGTAACAAGTCACGAACAGTTATACATATAAATATGTATTTATTTATATTTAACAAACAAAACGATTGCATATGCCAATGAAAAATTCCAAAAAGAACGGCAAATAATTACGGTTATTCGAGGAAAAAACATTTAACAATGCGACAGCCGCAAAATTCTCGAAAGCAAGACAGCAACAAAATGCCTGGCCGCATTTAAAATATAACTACGACGACGCGAAAAGGTGTTCTCCATAGACAACTTAATTAGACACGACTATAGACTACTAATGCTGCATAAACAGTCTTGAAATGTAAATACATCTTGTTTTTTAAATGTGTTCTCGTAGCATGTCCATAAACCAATAACAAATGCTGTCACATTATAAGCGAAGCACAATGAATGTATTGGTGTACGTGTATGTGAGTGTTAACAAGCGATGTTACCAAGACTTCTTTTTCATAACAAACAATCAAGAGAAGTAGTGTTGATTTAGTGTATGCTTTTTATTTTGCATATTGTACGTTTGAGTGTGTGTGTAATATGTAGTAGTCTCCTGCACAAGATATCTTATAAGAACTTTTAAGACGAGGGATTTTTTAAATGCTTTACTACACCGAAATCTTATAAAACAAACGTTAACAACATTGTTTGCAAGAAATTTTTTTGAGTAGTGTAGGTATAGGAGTAAAGAAGAAAACACTTCGTGACGGAAGAATTTGTGATACTAGCTTCTTTCTACGCATAAGCGCGTGTACAAACGTCATGCATGTAGGTGTGTATGATCTTTTATTTTTCTGCGCATATGCAAAGGCACACACATGCATTAACATTAGTTGTATGCGGTTAATCACATAATAACTTACCATCTACATATTACACACACACTCAAACGTATAATATGAAAAATAACAAGCATACACTAATCAACAGTACTTCTTTTGAGTGTTTGTTACAAGCAAGCTGTCTTGCGACATCGCTTGTTACAACTGATATAAACATACACCAATACATCCATCGTGCTTCGCTTATAGTACGGCAGCATTTATTATTGGTTTAGTATAATACATGCGACGTGAATACATTTAAAAATCATGACGTTTTTAGATTTCAAGACTGTTTACGCAGCTCTCTAATATGTAGATGATAAGCAGCAAGGCATATCAAGTAAATGTGCCTTGGTAAGCAGTGACCTGCGCCGAGACGGCTTAGCCTATATATAACTATAAATACTCACCGTTTTAGGTGAAACCTTAAGGTGTTAAGAGTGCTCAAGTGTAGTGTCTATTGAAAGTTAATATCAAAAGCCAAAAATAAACTGAATATGGTTACCAAACATCTTCTTCTTCTTCTTTATATCCCATTCATTTTACATTTTCTAAAAAGTTCTTAAGAACTAACAATCGATATTATTTTCCTTACATACTATTTGTATTTTTCAAAGGCTTTTTCTCTCTTAATTAGATATAAGTAGCTTAGCTACATCGTCTTAGATATGTTTATCACTTAAAATAAAATCCCCAAAAAAGGGAGTAAAAGGGGAGACATTCGAAATTCTTACATACTAAACAAAAACACTTAAAAATAAAAACAAAAATAAAACATAAAACAGAATTCATATTAAAAACACAAAACAAACAAAAAATTATTTACAAAGGTAGAAAAATATATACAAAAGACACCAGACATTATTGGGCGGTAATATACACCGTATTATTGATGTCCAGTGTATTGACCCTCCAATGGGAAAATAGGAGGTCTGCACCTTGATAGAGAAGACCAGCCCCATCAAGACCTAACAAATCTATAGGAGAAAAGTATCTAGTGTCCCCAAGGTTTACCAGATTGTCCGTCCTATCGAAACATTGCCTAATCAAACTGTTCTGTGGGGCACGTGCACTAACAAGAAACTTAATGGCGTTCCCTACCATATAAGTATCTATCCTCCCGAAGTCAATTGACTCATAAATAGACCGACACGATGGCCTACGCGAAACCCCGTCATGTCCCAACTGGGGTCTCAAGCCCAAGCAAGCTACCAGGACAGTCCTTTCCCACCTCCTAAGCCTATCCATCTGGGATGATGAAATCCTAAACCAGATTGGAAAGGCGTATGAGATAATGGGTCGAATTACCTGTCGATATAAGAGTAGGCGAACCCTTCGGTCAAGGCCACCATTCCATCTCAATATCCCCTGCTACGCCGAATAGATTCTCTTACTACGTTCGAGAATGCCATCAATGTGCCGATGATATTCAAAGTTCTCATGATATCACCCCTAGGTATTTCATTCGGTCCGAATTGCTGATGACTCCTTCAACCATCCTAACCGTTGGCACATACTTTCTGCAATTACCGAACAGATATCTACGCCTACCCTTAAACATCACGGCTACCGTCTTCTGCAAATTCAGTTTAAGTCTCCATGTCGAAAAATATTGCCCAAGTACTGTCAAGTAGCTGTGCAGTTGTTCATTTGTCGTACTGGGCCTGGGACCGGTAGACGCTATGAGAATATCGTCAGCGTATAGAAGAAGCAGATCCCCCGTCCGAGGTTGCGGTATGTCAGAGATAAACACATTATAAAGTACAGGAGCCAGTAGATAGCCCTGTGGTACTCCTGCAGTGATCGGTCGTATGTTTGAAACCGTATTTCCAACACGCACCCTAAATGTGCGTTCCCTTAGGAAACTGGAAACTATCCGACTTATGGTCGTTCCAAATCCCATCTCCATAAGCTTATAGACAAGCCCATCATGCCAAACAGTATCGAAAGCCTTTGCAAAGTCAAGACTTACAGCCATCGTCGGGTATCTGTTATTAAGCCCCCTTGCCACATGATCCGTGAAAGCCATCAGGGCATGGGATGTGAAAAGACCACTCCGGAACCCAAATTGGAAATCCCTGAGAACATTGTTGGATTCAATAACATCGTTAATCTTCACCAGAACAATGTACTCAAACAATTTACAAAATGAAGACAGAAGAGAAATCGGCCTATAGTTCGCAGCCACCTCCGGATCAGTACCTGGCTTCAAAATCGGGACCACTAATGCCGTCCTCCATGCCTTTGGAAAATACCCGATATTGAGGCAATGGTTGAATATTATTGTCATAAACTTCCAAGCCACAATATCAGTTTTCTTCAGTACAAAGTCTGGCGCTTGGTTACCAAACATCATTTTGTTTGATGCCTACGTGAATGTTTGAGAAGTGTATAGGAGGCAAGAAAAGTACTTTTGTAAAAACTCTGATTTGTTTGCGTACGAGCAACTTTGAGAAGCCCATAGGAGGCAACGTGAACAGTTTTTTGCTTGTGATACTGATAATTTGTATCAGTGAATAAACAATTAAGCCCGTAGGGGCAAAAAACATTTTTAAAATTTCGTTCATTTTCATTTCGAACGAAAAAATAAACAAACAATTGGTAAAGAGAGTTATACGTTAACACCATGAGCGACGACGAAAGTCGAAACTCGGTAAAAAGGCCGCGGGTTGGAGCATCCAATAAGGACCTCCACCGTATAATAAGTGAAAAGGATGCCAAAATAGAATTTTTGGTAAAAAAAATTAACTTTGTTGATGAGGAAAAAAAAACTTCGAATGGATGTACAATTCTTGATGGACAAGATTAACACTGTCGAAACTGACAACGCTAGTGATGATGACGATGAAAGTGAGATGAGTATTGCTGAAGAGCAAACAACCGAAGGTGCTACTACTCTCCCATCAAAAGCTAAAGAGAATACCCAGGATGATGCCGTTGCTGGGTCAACAGTAAATGCTGAAAGACCGAAGAAGACTGCCTGAGAAGCTAGCAAAATCGCCAATATGAAGATTTTAACCCCAAAAACAACGGTGGACAAAACTAGAAGTAAGAAGATCCCGGTGATTACCACTTACAATATGGAGGTAAAGCGAATTATTGACTTGATTGATAAAGTATTACCCCATAAGGGTTATAGCATTAAGACACTAGGGAAAAGTGTAGTAAACATATTCACATTTACAGTTGAAGACCACAATATGGTTAGAGGATTGCTTGAGGGTCAAAAGGTAGATTTTTACACTTACACCCCTAAACATATGCGGCCATATACGGTCGTTATTGAGGGCCTCCCGCATATCTTTGAATCCGAAGAAATTTTAGAATATTTGAGCGGTCTCCAGATTAACATTAATGCATCTGGCATTGTTAGACTAGGCGAGGAGAAATGGATAGTCAGATTGTCCAGGGAATCGGACATAAGGGGATTTTATGGCATAAGGTATATCCTGCGCTGTAAGGTGCACATTAGGAAGTATGTTCGGAAAGGTGTCACCCAGTGCTTTAATTGTCAGCGCTTTGGACATGTGTCATCAAACTGCAACATGCCCTTTAGGTGCGTCAAATGTGGTGAGTCTCATGGCCCTGGCAAGTGTACCGTGCCTTCAAAGGAGAAGAACACGGCTGAGGTGTTTTCGACCGATCCTGCCACGGGTCAACTGTCTAGGAAGATGGGTGTGGCTGTTAGGTGTGTTAATTGCGACAGTGAGGGACATGTGGCCAGTTCAAAGGACTGCCTATGTCGTATTAGTCTAATGCGTAGGCTTCAACAGAGGAAAGAGTTGGGTGGTGGCAATCAACCACAGGTTTTGTCCGCCCCCAGTAATTTGCTTAGGCCAGGTGTTTCTTATGCTGCAGCAGCAAGTTCCTCTGCTTTTGTCAATAGGTCGATTCCTAAAGGGAAATCAAAAAAATCGACTGGTCCCCATAGGGCTGAGGTGACGATGGGTATCGCTATGGGACAGTATGACCTTATAGATCGGGACTGCAGACGCTTATTTGGAAATGGACTCATGCAATGTTTCAGCAGGATTGGAAACTTCGCCAGGGATTATCAGAAACTTGGTACAGATGCCGATCGATCGTGTGCTCTCTTCGGCATGCTAATGACTCTCGGACATAATGGCTAATTCGATTATAACAATTTTTGTAAACGTTAACTCAGTAATATCTAGGTACAAGAGACATATGTTGGGTTTATTTTTGACGGAACATAGACCGGACGTGGCAATGTTGGCTGAGCATCACCTTAATTCTCGCCACAAATTTAACATTAAGGGGTATACAATATACAGACAAGACCGCCAAGACAGACGAGGTGGTGGGACAGCTGTTCTTGTGAGGGACTCGCAACACGCCATCAGGTCCAAGTGTAGGTCTCAAACCAAGACAAGCCACCAGAGCCGATCTTTCCCATCTCCTAAGCCTTTCCATTTGGGAGGAAGAAATTCCAAACCAAATTGGAAAGGCATAGGAGATGAGAGGGCGGATTACTTGACGATAGAGCAGAAGACGAATCTTCCGATCCAGTCCACCATTTCGTCGTAGAACTCTCTGATATGCATTGAAAGAGCATTTTGTCCCCTGTAAAATTTCGTCCATGTGGCGGAAGTACTCAAATTTTTCATGGAGGATTACCCCAAGATATCTCATCCTGTCAGAAGTACCTATAGGCTGACCCCCTACCCTTAATCGTGGTATGTACTGCCTCCAGTTCGGATAAATATTCTTTTTCTTGCCCTTGAACACCATAGCAACCGTCTTATCGATATTAAGGTGCAATCTCCATTTTGCAATGTATTCAGCCAGGATGCTTAGATAAGCATTAAGGCGATTATCAACTGTGCTTTCCCTGGCACCCGAAGCTGCTATAATCACGTCATCAGCATACATCAATAAAAGGTCCCCCTGAGGTGGTTGAGGTATGTCACTCACGTAAATATTGTACAACACAGGGCCCAGCAAAGAGCCCTCAGATACTTCAGTGGAAACCGTGCCTTCATCAGACAGTGACACCCCAACCCGCACCATAAACCTACGGTCCTCCAAGAAGCTAGCCACAAGCCTGCAAACACTCCTATCAAAACCAACCCATCATAAGCATCTTAAACACAATACCATCCTGCCACACTGTATCAAAAGCCTTGGCAAAGTCAAGCAGCCGTTGGGCATCTCCTATTAAGTCCCTTTGACACAAAGTCCGTCAGTACCATTAGTTCGTGCGATGTGGAAAGGCCACATCGGAAACCAAACTGGAAATCCCTGAGTATGCCCTTTTCCTCAATTACGTTATTAACCCTGGCAAGAATAAAATACTCAAAAAGTTTACCGAAGGCCGATAAAAGCGATATGGGTCTATAGTTACTGCTCAAAGAGAGATCACAAGCTCTTTTTGGTATCGGTACGACTAGTGCCGTCCTCCATGCCTTCGGAAAGTAGCCAATGTTTATACAATGGTTAAAAAGTGTTGCCAAAAATTTCCATGCAACGGCATCAGTTTTCCTTAGCACAAAGTCCGGTATACCATCAACACCACTAGATCTCTTATTCGATCTCCTCCTTAGAGCACTACCAACAGAGTCAGCGTCAACAAAATCCATTCCTATTTCAGCCTCGGTCAGAACAGTTGTCCCTTCAGCCATTGCAGATTCACCAAAAAATACAATAGGTGATGTTCCGTTCAGTGTTGAAATGAGCTCCCTTAGCTCCCCTTCATTTGGACCAGTTGACCCACCTGTTCCCGAGCGTGGCATTTGAAAGAATGATCTCGCTAGTAGATTAGCCTTACCAATGTCATCAGAAACAGTTACGCCATCCGGCTCAGCCAAACTTCGAACTGCGGGACGAACATCTAATCCTGCCGATGTCCTTACCTTTCTAAATGTCCTGTTGTTGACCTGAATCCGACTAAGGTAGTCCGTCCAGTATTCCCTTTCAAAAACGGAAATAGCACCCCGTATAACCCTATTCATATTCCTAATATCGGCCTTCAGTATACTATGCCTGCTAGGGTCACACCTGTGCATTGTCCGTCGCAGTCTGTTTTTTTCCCCTATAAAGCTAAGGATATGAGGTGGAAGTTGCATAAGGCCTCTTCGACCCACAGGCACCTTTGGGACTGAGTGCTCAATAGCATTGTGAAACGCCCTATCCATCATTTCAATACACTGGTCAAGTTCATTTTCGTCAATGTTTCTGTCAATAGGTAGAAAAACGTGCGTCAAATTCTCGGTCAGTCTGTTTTTAAATTTACGGAAGTCAATCCTGTCAAAGTCGTACCTTCTACAGGGTTCCCGTACGTCACATTCATCCGAAAGGAATGTGAATTCCACAGCCCTGTGGTCAGACTCATAGTCTAAAGTCCGTAGTCCTATTAAGTCAGTCGGGATAATATCCACTGTCGCCAAGAAAAAATCAATGAACGAAGATAAAACCGGATTTATCTTGGTCGGTCCGTCCGTCTTCAGTACGTCAATGTCGGGACTAGTCAGTACAAAGTCTCGTAGCCCGCGTCCGCTCGCATTAGTATAGGGATCGCCCCAATACGGGTGCCTGGAATTAAGGTCAGCACCAATGACTATGCTGAAATTCAAAGATAGCCTCTGGACTGACTCGAAATATTCTGCTTGAAAAACACAGCTTGGCCTAAGATACATGGCGATCACAATGACATCTCTGCCACCTGTCCTACGAATGCGCACAGCTGTATTCTCAATAGCACCAGTATCGAGAACAATCTCCTCACTATGAAGCGAGTCCCTCACGAGAACGGCTGTCCCACCACCTCGTCTGTCTTGTCGGTCTTGTCTGTATATAGTATATCCCTTAATGTCAAATTTGTGGCGAGAATTAAGGTGATGCTCAGCCAACATTGCCACGTCCGGTCTATGTTCCGTCAAAAATAAACCCAGCATATGTCTCTTGTACCTAGATACTACTGAGCTAACGTTTACAAAAATTGTTTTGATCGAATTAGCCATGATGTCCGAGAGTCATTAGCATGCCAAAGAGAGCACGCGATCGATCGTCATCTGTACCAAGTTTCTGATAATCCCTGGCAAAGTTTCCAATCCTGCCGAGACATTGCAGGAGTCCATTTCCAAATAAGCGTCTGCAGTCCCGATCTATAAGGTCATACTGTCCCATAGCGATACCCATCGTCACCTCAGCCCCATGGGGACCTGCCGATTTTTTTGATTCCCCCTTAGGAATCGACCTATTGACAAAAGAAGAGGAACCTGCTGCTGCAGCATAAGAAACACCTGGCCTGCTTCAAAATTTCCATATTTTGTTCATAATTTGTAAAAGAAATTTCACAATCTTAGGAAAACTATCAGAACTTTTTTGCCAAATGTAGGAAAAACTAAATTTTTATTTTACATCCATTCTATAATATCTAAACTATTAATTTACAAAAGCATTCTCTTTAATTTTTGTGAAATCTTTGAGAATCTTTTCGCACTAATAGATTTGCAATATACAAACGATGACTACTATGAACTTCTCATACCTAGGATGTAAGTAAATTTATGCTTTCGAATAGGAAAAAAGTTGTGTGTTTTAAACAAAAGTGATTCAGTGATTAATTGATTATTTTCAAGTGAAATTAAACAAAAACAAAAAACAAAGTTATAATGTCGGATTCTGCTGTTATCGAAGCCACCCTATCTCCGTAGCCGCTCCAGTTTCGGAGAAAAAGGCGAAGAAAGTTGCAAAGGCCAAAAAGCCATCTGCTGTCCCCAGTCATCCACCCACCCATCAAATGGTTGACGCTGCCATCAAAACATTAAAAGAGCGTGGTGGTTCCTCCCTGCCAGCCATCAAGAAATACCTTACAAGCACTTATAAGGTAGGTGCCCAAAAATTGGCTTCTTTCATTGAAAAATATTTGAAGACCGCCGTAACCAGTGAAAAATTAATTCAAACAAAATGTAAGGGTGCTTCTGGCTCATTCAAATTGTCGGCGACCGCCTCAAAGGAGCCAAAAGCAAAGAAGCCAGCTGCTGCAAAAAATAAGGCTCCTGCTGCCGGCGATAAAAAGAAAAAGGCCAGCAAGGCTGTTAAAAAGGCCGCGCCAGCAGCAGCAGCAAAGAAGCCGTCGGCTGTGAAAAAGACTGCCGAAAAGAAGAAGACAGAGAAGGCAAAGGCAAAAACTGCCAAAAAGACTGGTACAGTTAAGGCAAAACCCGCTAAAAAGGCACCAGCAACTAAACCAAAGGCACCCAAAGCCAAGAGCGCAACTGCAGCGAAACCCAAAAAAGCTGCACCAGCTAAAAAACCAGCTGCCAAAAAGGCCGCCGCTAAAAAGTAAATTCATGTTTCCTTTAATCTTCAAAATAAGCTATTTTTCGATATTCGAAAAATATTTATTTACAAAATAAAAAGCCCTTTTCAGGGCTACAAAATATTTTTCAAAAGAGATCAAATTGCTGCAAACTCCAATACACATACATCCATAAAAAATCCTTTACTTAAATTCAATCTAGTGCGCATTTAAACATTTTTTTTGTTTGCTTACCAAATGGCACTCAAGTAAAAAATACTTTTTCAAAAGAACGTAATAATAATAATAAGCACTAGATATGTATTTAAAATTTTTTTTTTGTAAAAAAAAATCATTTTTATTATTCCTTCTGTTTAGCTACAAGCAAGTAAAATAAAGTTAGTAACAGAATAACAAAAATTTCAACTTAGAGCAATATACAGCCGCAAGAGTGTATACAATTTTTAAATACCTACATATGTATTTTGAAAAATCATTAATTTATTTAATTTTGCTAATTTATTTTATTAATTTGCAGATTCAACATACACACGTACATACTGTAATTATTTTACCTTTATCAAAATATTTTATTATTTGTCTTTTTCATCAGTTTGTACACTATCTAACAGCAGCCCATTTATTGCACTATCAGTTTGGTGAATTCAAATTACATTTTTCTCACTACCTCTGCATATGTATATTTATCCCATTTATTGCACTATCAGTTTTTCAATTTTATTTCGCATACACATACATATATTTGAAAGTATTCTCAATCTCTTTTCAATAAAAAACATTTGTGGCCCTGAAAAGGGCCTTTTGTGTTTTGGTTGTTGGAGGGGACGAATATAAAAATAATTTACTTGGAGCTGGTATATTTAGTTACGGCCTTAGTACCTTCACTAACAGCGTGCTTGGCCAATTCACCGGGCAACAGAAGACGCACGGCTGTTTGAATTTCCCGACTGGTAATGGTCGAACGTTTGTTGTAGTGAGCCAAACGAGATGCTTCAGCGGCAATACGTTCAAAAATATCATTAACAAAACTGTTCATGATACTCATGGCTTTCGATGAGATACCAGTATCGGGATGCACTTGCTTCAACACTTTGTAAATGTAGATAGCGTAACTTTCCTTGCGTTTACGCTTCTTACCCTTATCACTTTTTGTAATATTCTTTTGGGCTTTACCGGCCTTCTTTGCTGCTTTACCACTAGTTTTAGGAGGCATTGTTTTTCACTTTTCAATTTTTATTTTCCACTTTATTATTATTATTATTCACTGCACTAACACTTTGGAGCGACTGTTCGCAATCTGTAAAAATTCTACCTCAAACACTCACTATATATACTTTTTTTCAATCGTAAAAACAACATCGTTTCAGCTTCGGCTACGCACACACAATCCACCCTGCTGTATGTAAACACGACTGCTACAAAACTATAAATAGGTGAAACCTTAACGAGATCGAACAAGAGATCTAGTGGTGTTGATGGTATACCGGACTTTGTGCTAAGGAAAACTGATGCCGTCGCATGGAAATTTTTGGCAACACTTTTTAACCATTGTATAAACATTGGCTACCTTCCGAAGGCTTGGAGGACGGCACTAGTCGTACCGATACCAAAAAGAGCTTGTGATCTCTCTTTGAGCAATAACTATAGACCCATATCGCTTTTATCGGCCTTCGGTAAACTTTTTGAGTATTTTATTCTTGCCAGGGTTAATAACGTAATTGAGGAAAAGGGCATACTCAGGGATTTCCAGTTTGGTTTCCGATGTGGCCTTTCCACATCGCACGCACTAATGGTACTGACGGACTTTGTGCCAAAGGGACTTAATAGGAGATGCCCAACGGCTGCTGTGAGTCTTGACTCTGCCAAGGCTTTTGATACAGTGTGGCAGGATGGTATTGTGTTTAAGATGCTTACGATGGGGTTTGATAGGAGTGTTTGCAGGCTTGTGGCTAGCTTCTGGGAGGACCGTAGGTTTATGGTGCGGGTTGGGGTGTCACTGTCTGATGAATGCACGGTTTCCGCTGGAGTACCTCAGGGCTCTTTGCTGGGCCCTGTGTTGTACAATATTTACGTGAGTGACATACCTCAACCACCTCAGGGGGACCTTTTATTGATGTATGCTGATGACGTGATTATAGCAGCTTCGGGTGCCAGGGCAAGCACAGTTAATAATCGCCGTAATGCTTATCTAAGCATCCTGGCTGAATACGTTGCAAAATGGAGATTGCACCTTAATATCGATAAGACGGTTGCTATGGTGTTCAAGGGCAAGAAAAGGAATATTTATCCGAACTGGAGGCAGTACATACCACGATTAAGGGTAGGGGGTCAGCCTATAGGTACTTCTGACAGGATGAGATATCTTGGGGTAATCCTCCATGAAAAATTTGAGTACTTCCGCCTCGTGGTCGAAATTTTACAGAGGACAAAATGCTCTTTCAATGCATATCAGAGAGTTCTAAGACGAAATGGTGGCCTGGATCGGAAGATTCGTCTTCTGCTCTATCGTCAAGTAATCCGCCCTCTCATCTCCTATGCCTTTCCAATTTGGTTTGGAATTTCTTCCTCCCAAATGGAAAGGCTTAGGAGATGGGAGAGATCGGTTCTGGTGGCTTGTCTTGGTTTGAGACCTACACTTAGGCCTGATGGCGTGTTACGTAGGCCGTCATGTAGAGCCATCTATGCTGCAGCTAACATAGGCAGAGTTGACGCAGTTATGACACAGAATGCCATAAAGTTTCTTGAAACTGCACGTTCCCTGGACAATAGTTTGGTTAGGAATTGCTTTAATATAATGAGTGGTTTGGAGGCCGTTCATTTTTCCAATTATTTTTCGCCAGTAGACCTAAGCCAATCTCCTGTACAATGGTACGGATATCCTATTCTACCATAGAAGATTTGGCACTGTGAATATTGATGAGACAGTGTATATCACTGCTCAATAGTCTCTCTCTTTCTCTCTCTCTCTCTCTTTTGTATATATCTTTATGTTTCCTTTATTTATATAGTTTAAGTTATCAATAGTTTAAGTATTTTGTTTTCCTAGTTGTAAGCTGTTTTGTTTTATTTTGTTTTGTTTTGTTTTTTGAATTAAAAGAGCCTCTCCTTTTAAATCCCTTATTGGAGAATTTAAATGTAAATATATTTTAGTAATAGTTTAAATTAAGAGAATGCACAAAAAATGCAAAAGATTGTCAAATTGAAAGTCTTTAAAAATACATTAGTATGATAAGAATAGTATGTAAAAATATTTGTTTTAACATAAAACATTATAAACGTTATTTTTTGGGATTAATAAAAAAATGAAATGAAATGAAATGGTGAAACCTTAATCAGTTTGTGTTAACAGTGCTCAAGTGAAGTGTCTATTGAAAGTGAATATAGAAAACAAAAAATAAATTGAAAATGTGTGGTCGTGGTAAAGGTGGCAAAGTTAAGGGAAAGGCAAAGTCCCGTTCAAATCGTGCTGGTTTGCAATTTCCCGTCGGTCGTATTCACCGTTTGTTGCGTAAAGGCAATTATGCTGAACGTGTTGGTGCCGGAGCTCCAGTATATTTAGCTGCTGTTATGGAATATTTGGCAGCTGAAGTCTCGAGTTGGCTGGCAATGCTGCTCGTGACAACAAAAAGACAAGAATAATTCCACGTCATTTACAGTTGGCCATCCGCAATGACGAAGAATTAAAAAAATTGTTGTCTGGTGTTACCATTGCCCAAGGTGGTGTTTTACCAAATGTCCAAGCTGTTATCTTGCCCAAGAAGACTGAAAAGAAAGCCTAAATTATTTAGTTGTGAAAAAGATAGAGAATGTAAAGTGTACAAAACCATCGTATATTTCTAAATACAATAATACCAACCGTCCTTTTCAGGACGACAAATTTATTTTCAAAAAGAGAAAATTTTGTTTATAACTTTTTATATTCGATACTAGGAAAATACATATAGCATATACATACATACATATAATAAATTCCAAATGCTAGATTACTTTTTTTATTCTAACTAGAGCATTATCAAAATAACAGCAATTACACACACACACACATTGAATTTATTTTGTCTGCCTGTTCGTCCATATTGCTTTCGTTTTTTGTTGCTTTTTTTAATGTGTATTTGTTATGCTCATGATATTTTCATTTTGTTTAGAGAGCATTGCATGGAATTTTTCAACATTAAATATTTTTTTTTTGAAAATTAACACAATAATGATACACGAACATATTTTTCAATATACATACATTAAATTATTATATAAGAAGTGGTAATTAAAATTTCATCTTTTTAAACACTAAATTTTAATTTCAGGCAATAATAAAACGAAATGGATCTCTTTTTTAAAAGTTTTTGTGGTCCTGAAAAGGACCGATTGTTAGATTTTTTTTTCTTTATTCCATACTAATAAAATAGCAGCATAAATATTTAACCGCCGAAACCATACAAAGTACGACCTTGTCTTTTCAATGCGTAGACAACATCCATAGCGGTGACAGTTTTCCTTTTGGCATGTTCTGTATATGTGACGGCATCACGGATAACATTTTCCAAAAATACTTTTAGTACACCACGGGTTTCTTCGTAAATCAAACCAGAAATACGTTTTACACCACCACGACGAGCCAAACGTCTAATAGCTGGCTTTGTAATACCTTGGATATTATCACGCAACACTTTACGATGACGTTTAGCGCCACCTTTGCCCAAACCTTTTCCGCCTTTACCACGACCAGTCATTTTAGATCACTCACTATTTTTTTTTATTCACTTAACACAATTCACAAGAGATGCACAGTACGAATGTGCTTTGCCGCTAGTACAACTTGTATTTATACCAAATTTAACTAAAAAAGAGAGAGTAAACATTATAGCTTCGTACGTTTCTTTCGTTCGCGATTATCAAGTCAAGCGAGAGCATCCCTCATTACACAAACAATATAGCACACATACACAAACATCTATATTAGTTTAAGGAAATTTTTCTATATAAGTCGTACATTTGATGCCGGCCGAAATTAATCGTGTGTTAACAGTGTTTCAGTGCATTTAACTTAAGTGAAAAAAAAAACAGAAGTGAAGTGAAAAATGGCTCGTACTAAGCAAACTGCCCGTAAATCTACTGGTGGCAAAGCGCCACGTAAACAGTTGGCAACAAAAGCTGCTCGTAAAAGTGCTCCAGCTACCGGTGGTGAAAAGAAGCCACATCGTTTTCGTCCTGGTACAGTAGCTTTACGTGAAATTCGTCGTTATCAAAAGAGCACCGAATTATTGATACGCAAATTGCCTTTCCAACGTTTGGTTCGTGAAATCGCTCAATATTTCAAGACAGATTTGCGTTTCCAGAGCTCTGCTGTAATGGCCTTGCAAGAAGCCAGTGAAGCTTACTTGGTTGGTCTCTTTGAAGATACTAACTTGTGCGCTATCCATGCCAAGCGTGTTACTATTATGCCAAAGGATATTCAATTGGCCAGACGCATTCGTGGTGAACGTGCTTAAGTTTTTTTCTTTTTGTATGAATGGATAAAGTAAGTTACCATCGCTAAAATAACATCATATAAAAACAATCGTCCTTTTCAGGACCACAAAATCTTTTCTAAAAGAGAGTAATTTTTGTTTATATATTATTTTTTAATTTTGATTTATAGTAGTTAAATATTTATAATAATATATGAGAGATAGAATCATTACCTAGCTACAAATGCCGTCGGCTAGTGGTTTTTTCATTGAAACATTTTATGTGCGTGTTTTAATTGTCGGTCCTTTTCAGGACCACTAAATCCTTTCTAAAAGAGTAATTTTTGTCTGTATTTTATTGTTTAATAATTAATTTTAATATTATAGCTAAATATTTATAATAACAATGTATGAGAAATAGAATCACTAGTCAGCTAGAAATGCCGTCGGCTAATGGTTGTTTTGTTGAAACATTTTATGTGCGTGTTTTAATTGTATTTCTTTTTTTTTGTGCTATTTTAATCAAATTAGTATAATTTAGGTATGCAAGATTTAGTATTTTGGTAAATAAAGATTAATTAAATTGTTTTTTGTTTTTTCTGTTCGCCAATTTTACTTACGACGACATTTTCATTTCGTGCATATCTATCAATATAATGCCAATTTTACTTTTTCTTATAATTCTGCAAATTTTCCATTTTTTTTTATTATTTAATATTAGATAATTTTTAAATAAGTTTTGGTAAAAAAATTAATTGTTCATGAAATATGATTTTTTTCAATATTTAGCATTTTTCCAATGATTACTGTTTGTAGATTTTGATTAATTTCAACAAACCAATTCAGGTACTATATTTCTCAATATAAAAAAATTTCTGTTTTCAAAACTTTCAACTTTCTTAACTAAATTAATAATTTCTAAAAATTCTGTACATTAATTTCATGTTTGATTTGAATACAAATTTATAAATATGTTTCGAAATATTTGAAAAGTATATAATATTTCATGAACATTATAAATATTATCAAGTTAACCCAACTAAATATTAGATTTGATTACAGTTACGGGTGGTTCTGTTGAAAAATACAAAATTTTTGTAACTAAAAAATATACTCTACTATATAATATTAATTTGGTTCACATTTTCATTTCGGTGAAAAAAAGCATTACAATCCAGACAAAAAGGCTGAATATAGGTTAATTTTATCTATTAATTTAATATATAGAAAACAAAAACTGATTCTTTTAACAAAATCTAAAATTTTCTTTACATATCCATGTGAGTATTTAAATTTTGATTGAAAGTATTTCAATATGACAGTAGTGGACTTTATTTAGTAGATTGTTGTATTAAGCAGAGATTATTTTGGCTATCTATTTAATGTGTTGAAAAGTAAACTATTTGTGCTATTTCATGTTACTGTTTAATTAAATTAAATTAAATTTTCATTGTTATTCATTATTATAAATTTTTAACGCAATAGGACAAATCAAAAATGCCAGTGGAAATTTTGTCAATATGAGGAAATTTTCATGTCATAGAGTAAATTTTAAAATAATTTTAAAAAATAGAATTATCAATAATATATACATTTTAAGTTTTTAATATAAAGAAAACATATAAAATTTTATTATACAATAAATTTGTCAAGCAGTTTAGTCGGATTTGCTTAAAAATTTCCATATTTTGTTCATAATTTGTAAAAGAAATTTCACAATCTTCTTAGGAAAACTATCAGAACTTTTTGCCAAATGTAGGAAAAACTAAATTTTTATTTTACATCCATTCTATAATATCTAAACTATTAATTTACAAAAGCATTGTCTTTAATTTTTGTGAAATCTTTGAGAAAAAATTGAAAATATGGAAAAACTTTTGTTAAAATTAATACATGCTCGCACTAATAGATTTGCAATATACATACACACGATGACTACTATGAACTTCTCATACCTAGAATGTAAGTAAATTTATGCTTTCGAATAGGAAAAAAGTTGTGTGTTTTAAACAAAAGTGATTCAGTGATTCATTGATTATTTTCAAGTGAAATTAAACAAAAATAAAAAACAAAGTTATAATGTCGGATTCTGCTGTTATCGAAGCCACCGGATCTCCCGTAGCCGCTCCAGTTGCGGAGAAAAAGGCGAAGAAAGTTGCAAAGGCCAAAAAGCCATCTGCTGTCCCCAGTCATCCACCCACCCATCAAATGGTTGACGCTGCCATCAAAACATTAAAAGAGCGTGGTGGTTCCTCCCTGCCAGCCATCAAGAAATACCTTACAAGCATTTATAAGGTAGATGCCCAAAAATTGGCTCCTTTCATTAAAAAATATTTGAAGACCGCCGTAACCAGTGGAAAATTAATTCAAACAAAAGGTAAGGGTGCTTCTGGCTCATTCAAATTGTCGGCGACCGCCTCAAAGGAGCCAAAAGCAAAGAAGCCAGCTGCTGCAAAAAAGAAGGCTCCTGCTGCCGGCGATAAAAAGAAAAAGGCCAACAAGGCTGTTAAAAAGGCCGCGCCAGCAGCTGCAGCAAAGAAGCCGTCGGCTGTGAAAAAGACTGCCGAAAAGAAGAAGACAGAGAAGGCAAAGACAAAAACTGCCAAAAAGACTGGTACAGTTAAGGCAAAACCCGCTAAAAAGGCACCAGCAACTAAACCAAAGGCACCCAAGGCCAAGAGCGCAACTGCAGCGAAACCCAAAAAAGCTGCACCAGCTAAAAAACCAGCTGCCAAAAAGGCCGCCGCTAAAAAGTAAATTCATGTTTCCTTTAATCTTCAAAATAAGCTATTTTTCGATATTCGAAAAATATTTATTTACAAAATAAAAAGCCCTTTTCAGGGCTACAAAATATTTTTCAAAAGAGATCAAATTGCTGCAAACTCCAATACGAATACATCCATAAAAAAATCCTTTACCTAAATTCAATCTAGTGCGCATTTAAATTTTTTTTTTTGTTTGCTTACCAAATGGCACTCAAGTAAAAAATACGTTTTCAAAAGAACGTAATAATAATAATAAGCACTAGATATGTATTTAAAAAAAATTTTTTTTTTATAAAAAAAATCATTTTTATTATTCCTTCTCTTTAGCTACAAGCAAGTAAAATACAGAATAACAAAAATTTCAACTTAGAGCAATATACAGCCGCAAGAGTGTATACAATTTTTAAATACCTATATATGTATTTTGAAAAATCATTAATTTATTTAATTTTGCTAATTTATTTTATTAATTTGCAGATTCAACATACACACGTACATACTCTATTAATTTTACCTTTATCAAAATATTTGATTATTTGTCTTTTTCATCAGTTTGTACACTATCTAACAGCAGCCCATTTATTGCACTATCAGTTTGTTGAATTCAAATTACATTTTTCTCACTACCTCTGCATATGTATATTTATCCCATTTATTGCACTATCAGTTTTTCAATTTTATTTCGCATACACATACATATATTTGAAAGTATTCTCAATCTCTTTTCAATAAAAAACATTTGTGGCCCTGAAAAGGGCCTTTTGTGTTTTGGTTGTTGGAGGGGACGAATATAAAAATAATTTACTTGGAGCTGGTATATTTAGTTACGGCCTTAGTACCTTCACTATCAGCGTGCTTGGCCAATTCACCGGGCAACAGAAGACGCACGGCTGTTTGAATTTCCCGACTGGTAATGGTCGAACGTTTGTTGTAGTGAGCCAAACGAGATGCTTCAGCGGCAATATGTTCAAAAATATCATTAACAAAACTGTTCATGATACTCATGGCTTTCGATGAGATACCAGTATCGGGATGCACTTGCTTCAACACTTTGTAAATGTAGATAGCGTAACTTTCCTTGCGTTTACGCTTCTTACCCTTATCACTTTTTGTAATATTCTTTTGGGCTTTACCGGCCTTCTTTGCTGCTTTACCACTAGTTTTAGGAGGCATTGTTTTTCACTTTTCAATTTTTATTTTCCACTTTATTATTATTATTATTCACTGCACTAACACTTTGGAGCGACTGTTCGCAATCTGTAAAAATTCTACCTCAAACACTCACTATATATACTTTTTTTAAATCGTAAAAACAACATCGTTTCAGCTTCGGCTACGCACACACAATCTACCCTGCTGTATGTAAACACGACTGCTACAAAACTATAAATACTCACCGTTTTAGGCGAAACCTTAATCAGTTTGTGTTAACAGTGCTCAAGTGAAGTGTCTATTGAAAGTGAATATAGAAAACAAAAAATAAACTGAATATCGTTACCAAACAACATTTTGTTTGACGCCTACGTGCATGTTTGAGAAGTGCATATGAGGCAGGGGAAGTACTTTTGTAAAAACACGAATTTATTTGCTTACGAGCAATTTTGAGAAGCCCATAGGAGGCAAGATAAATATCAAAAACTAAAAATTAACTGAAGTGACATAAAAGCAAATACCAAAAGCTTTCTTTTTCATTAATATTGTGATTTTTATTGAAATGTAAACAATAAAGAATTTTTAAATTTTTGCAAAATAATCTGAAAAAAAATTGTATTCAAAAAAGAAAATAGTACTATTAATTAAGCAAAAAAAAGAAACTTTGCGATTTATTTAATGTCTATTTTGTGTGGCTGACGAGCAGTATAATTTGCTATGGAGGAGGACGAAAGTCTTAATCCGAATAAACGGCCCAGAGTTGGGATGTCTTTGGAATAGTTAAGACAAATTATAATTAAAAAGGACCAAGGGCTGGAATTTTTAAACAAAAAATTCGATTATATTTTAAATGAGAATGAGAAACTCACAGCGGCTGTTAAGAACTTTCATGCAATGATGAAGTCTCAAGCTAAGGGTAGTGAAAGTGAAGCTGAAACCGAAAGTGAAGAAGAAGAGGAAATGCTTATTGAACCTGCTGCAACCAATGTGAATGATGATGCTAAACAGGGGCCGAAGACAATAAGCGAGGCCATCAAAGATGTTTCCGTGAATTGTAGCAAGATGGATGGTGCCAAAGGCCGGAGTGCACCCGATGCTAAGGTGGTAAAAACCAACACAAATGTAACAAAAAGTAAGACAATACCAGTTATAACTGCGTATAATGTAAATGTTAGGTATATGTGTGTAAAATTAAAGGAGTCGTTAGGTCACAGCGACTACAATATTAAGTTATTGGGTAGAAATGTGACTAATATAGGAGTCTGCACCCTGGGAGATTTTGATAGAGTAAAGACAACGCTTGCGGATGAAGGTGTGAATTATTACACCCACACTCCAAAGGCAGAGAGGCCCATTTCTATAGTGGTCAGGGGATTATCGGGTTCCTTTGAGGTAGACGAGGTGCTGGCGTACATGCAGGGCCTCAAGATTGGTATTAGGATTACCGGACTCCACAAAATGGGTGGAGATAGATGGCTGTTCCAATTAGGAAAGGAGTCAGATTTGAAGGGTTTCAGGGCATTAAGGTATGTACTGCACTGTAAGATAAGCATGGAGAAGCATGTGTGAAAGGATGTTATCCAATGCTACAATTGCCAGCGTTTTGGCCGCATAGCGCGGAACTGCAATATGCCATACAGGTGCGTCAAATGCGGTGATTCTCATGGACCTGGGAAGTGTATGGTTCCATCGAAGGACGATAACTGTACTGAGCGGCTGACGACTGACCCTGTCACAGGGCAGGCTGTGAGACAGGTAGGGCTTCCCATTAAATGTATAAATTGTGGCAGTGGTAGACACGTTGCAAGTTCCAGAGATTGCCCCAAGAGATTAGAACTATTGCGTAAGTTAGCGAGCAATAGAGGGGAAAATGTTGTGACGAGAGAACGGACGACTGTGCCATCGGCAAAAGTGAGCAATGGGGTGTCATACTCTTCTGTAGCCAGATCAGCTGTAGGTAGAGTCGGAGCGTCGACTAACCCACCTGGCTCTCGCCCAGGAAATGGAATTTCCCTCTCATCGGCTGGGAATGAATTCGACGCTATCGACGTTGATTGTAGGCGATTTTTTGGTGGCGGACTTATGGACTGCTTAAGTAGGGTAAAGGGTTTTGCAAGGGAATACAAAATGCTGAATAACGACGGGGACAGATCTAGGGCTCTACTAGGTATGCTAATATCTTTACAGCAGCATGGCTAATCTCAGATTAATCTTTATCAACGTAAACTCCATTGTGTCTAGGCACAGAAAATATTATTTAGATTTATTTTTGAGAGAACATAAACCTGATATTCTCTTCATAGCAGAACATAAACTCTCCTCCCGACATACGCTGGACATGGAGGGATATAGGACTTTTCGACAGGACCGACAGAACAGACGTGGCGGCAGGACCGCCATATTAGTAAAGGATAGTTTATGTTCGCATGAGTTGAATATTAATCTCGGCCATTTCGAGAATACTGCTGTAAGGATATACAAATCGAATGGCGACATTCGACCCCAAACATCCATCTTGGGGAGGTGACCAAACAAACCGCAGTGGAAATGTACTTTACAATTTCCTGTTGACTTGTCCCAATATTGACAACCATCGCACAGATGGACTGACTCGCGTAATGAGATCAGCATCCTCCTATATTGACTTTTTTATGTCATCGGCGGACACTTTCCCGACCACGCCAAATTCAGGAGGCCTGAGAACACTGCCATTCCACTCGGACCATCTTGCGGTAGAAGCAATAATTGGGAATATTGACTTACAACACTGCACACCACCATCGTTCTACAATTTTGACATGATAGACAGACGACGCCTCAATCGAATTTTGACACGGGACCTACCTCGGACTGAACTTCCAATGGACAGATATGCTTCTCTTCAAGAGATAGATGACAGCATAGAGACAATGGACGCTATTTTCAGGGACGCAATGGAGGAATCAATTCCAAGGATATCCCCGAGAGGACAAGGACTACTTAGACTTCCGGAAAATGTTCCTGACCTCATTGCTGAAAAGAAATGAATGAGAAGGACGCTATGGAGGACTACTGACCCATCACGCTACAATACTATTAGGGCCGACATGTACAATATAAACCTGATTATTCAGGGCGCTATTGCCGTATTCGAAGAAAGCTACTGGACAGATTATTTGCAAAAAATACAATTAAATAATAAGACATATGGTCGGATAAAAAGAGCAGCCGGCATTAGTAAAAAAAACACCCATTGGGCATTTGATCGCACCTACGGGTAGTCTTGTTTCAACGGACACTGAGAAAGCCGAACTATTAGCTGACCAATTCCACAATGTTCATAGAGGAGGTGGTACCTCGCGTATAGCTTCTTTTATGAACATTGTGAACCATGAAGTCAGGTTGCTAGATGGCTATGAACCATTGTTGACTTTTGGAAGGGAGGTCACAGCTGATGGAACGGTAATCGATGAAGATTTTCGTTCCCAGGAGCATGTGATTATAACGCCCAATGATGTTGCCGGTGCTATCAAAAAACGTGCGAATAAAAAATCCAGTGGCAGAGATGGAACTCCGGACTTTGTACTTAGGAAAACCGACATAGTAACATGGCGTCACCTGGCAATTTTGTTTAACCAGTGCTTTAACATAGGGTATTTCCCTAAGAAGTGGAAGGAGGCATTAATTGTACCGATTCCAAAGCCTAGAACGGATCGTAGAATACCCACTAACTATAGACCGATCTCTTTGCTATCATCGTTTGGCAAATTATTCGAATATTTTGTACTGTCGGAAATACGTCGGAAGCTTACAGAGGACAATATTCTCGGGGATCATCAATTTGGTTTCAAGAACGGACACTCGACTTCCCATGCCCTTATGGTATATACTGACTACGTTGCCAGGGGACTCAGTAGGAGGTGTCCAACATTGACTGTCAGCCTGGACTTTTCGAAAGCTTTTGACACTGCATGGCAGAAGGGAATCATTTATAAAATGATGGGACTGGGCTTCAACAGATCCACTTGCAGACTGGTGGCTGATTTTTTGAAGTACAGAACTTTCAGAGTTAAGGTTGGTACGGATGTCTCCGTACCAACCTTAGTGGGCCCGGTTTTGTACAATATACTGGTGTCTGATATTCCCCAGCCACCTGAAGGATATCTTTTGCTGATGTATGCGGATGATATACTTGTGGCTGCAAGTGGATCTGTGGCCAGATTACTTAATCGACGGATGAACCTTTACCTTGGCAGTCTTGGTGATTATTTTGCAAAATGGGGTCTAGGGCTTAATATGCAGAAGACGGAGGGTATTGTCATTAAGGGTAGACGTGGTCTTCTTTACCGCAACACGAGGGGCTTCGTTCCCAACCTCACTATGGGAGGGGAACGTATAGCGAATACTGACAGTTTCACGTATTTAGGGGTTGTATTCCACGAGAATTTTGAATTCTACAGGCTTGTGGATTATATTTTACGGAGGGCAAAGAGAGTATATTTCACGTATCGCGAGGTATTATCTAGGCAAATGGGACTGAGTACAAGAATCAGACTTCTTGTTTATCGATAGATCATAAGACCTATCATATCCTATGCCTTTCCTGTCTGGTTTGGAATATCATCCGCCCAGATGGAAAGGCTTAGGATATGGGAGAGAAGGATCTTGTCATTGTGCCTAGGACTCAGACCTAGGCTATCCCCGGACGGCATTTTTCGCCGACCGTCATGTGCGTCCATTTACGGTAAGATTGATTTTGGCAGGATTGATACCTTCCTAATTGGTTCAGCCATCAAATTTTTGGAACAATCGTCCGACTTAAGTAGTAGGGAACTGTTCATCCGGGGACAATTAAAATTGTTAAATTGTTGCTGAAATTGTTAAATTTGGGTAATTAAAATTTGAAAATTGTTAAATTCTTGGAAATTTGTGTTTTTTTGTTTACATAAGGAGTTTTTTGTTTACATTAGGAGTTTTTGTTTACATTAAGTGTATGTCTGTCTGTCGGTCTGTCTGTCTGCCTGCCTGACCGTGGGAAGTTTGTGTGTGGAATATTTTGTGTGAATGTATTAAGGCGGTTCATAGTTTGACGGTTTTTATGTGTGTATGTGACGACGGGGAAAATCATGAAAATGGTTTTTCCTAATGCTGACGGAAAATCATCTAATGATTTTTCGTAATTCCGAAGGCAAAACATGATAATTTTTCGTAATACCGAAGGCAAAACATGATAATTTTTCCTAATGCCTACGGCAATGCATGATCATTTTTCCTAATACCTACGGCAATGCATGATATTTTTTTCAAATGCCGACGGCAAAACATGATTATTATTTTTTTCAAATGCCGACGGCAAAACATGATTATTATTTTTCGTAATGCCTACGGCATGCATGATAATTTTTCCTAATGCTGACGGAAAATCATCTAATGATTTTTCCTAATGCCGAAGGCAAAACATGATAATTTTTCCTAATGCCGACGGCAATGCATGATAATTTTTCCTAATGCCGAAGGCAAAACATGATAATTATTTTTTTCAAATGCCGACGGCAAAACATGATTATTATTTTTTTCCTAATGCCGACGGCAAAACGTGAAAGTTATTTTTTCTAATGCTAATGTAGGTGTTGCTAGACTGTGGGAATTTAAGGCTGACCGTGATTTGAGTGGGCGGCGTTGTTGCCGTAATATGTAACCATAGGAATTTGTGGATGTGTCTGTCTGTCTGTGAGAATTTAGGTGAAGGTTTGATTGGAAGGGGGAGCTAGATCGATTGCATGTATATATATGTGTGTGTGTGTGTGTGTATGTGTGTGTGTGTGTGTACGTTTGTAGGAATTTCTATAGGAGCTTAAGGCTGATTGCGATTTATGAGGGGCGAGGTGTACTAGTAATATGTAACCGAGGGAGTCTGTCTGTTTGTATTTCTGTAGGAGTTTAAGGCTGACCATGATTTGGGTGGGCATGGTTGTTGACGTAATATGTAGCCATGGAGATTTGTGGGTGTGTCTGTCTGTAGGAGTTTAAGACTGATCGTGATTTGAGGTGGGTGAGGATGTTATTGAGGTAAATTGGTTATGTGTATGTATGTATGTATGGCCAGGGGAATTTGTGTATGCATATCTGGGGGAGAATTTAAGGCTAGTCGTGATTTGTGAAAGGTGGGGTGTTGTTGAAATTTTCTTGGATATTTCTTATATGAATTCTGCTATGTGTGTGTATTTGCGCTGGTATTTATATGTAGGTGGAAATAAATTGTTTTCAGTATCGATATTTGGTACTATAAAATAATATCATATGTCTGGACTTCCCTAATCCTAGTATGCTTTTATACTTACTATTGCTTTATATTTTCTCATGCTTAAATTTGTCTCGCGTTGAAGTCGGTCTGTGTGAAATTTGTTTATATTACAGATTTTGTTTATTTAACTACATTCGTCTTCTTTGACTGAAAGAGTTTTCTACACACAGAGAAAACCCAACTTGAAATCAGTAAGAACCATGCTGAATTAATAAGAACCATTAGCGAAGGTTTTGTCATATTGAAATTTCTTATTTCAATATGGACAAAATATTAATTTACAGTATCCATTTAACTCATTAACTCATTAGTTTGTGGATATCTCAATAGACATTTTCTATTATACTAAAAATTATTGAATTAATGTCAAGCATGCTTATTTTTAAGCTGCAAATTTTTTCTAGTGTATAGATCATTTATATTTGCATTGTGCTTTAACTAAACGACGCTTCATATACATATGTACATATTTTCATTAGGTAGATCTGATAAATACTTCAACATTGATAAAAAATTTGATATGTATACATACATATCTACAAATTGATTTTATGTATGTATGTATGTATGTACATACAAATAAGTGTTTATTTCAATCTTTGAATACATTTTTTTTTGTCATTGATGTCTTTTGTTCTTCTTGTTGTTGGTGGTGTTGTTGTTGTAAATATTCGTCTGTGTATAGATGCGATATATTCAGTTTTTTTTCTGCGTTTACTTAAAAGTTTGTGAGGATTTTCTGTTTTTAAGTAAAACTGAATTCCTGAAGATACATACTCTATAGTAATAGCAACTATAATAGAAATATTTCTTATACTTAATTTAAATTTTTTTAAAGTTGATGCAACGTTAGTAAGTTAACGTTAGAAATTTTTGGGGTACATAATTTTTTCTAACTATAGACTTTTTTCTTCACTTTCTACATTTGTTTTAGAAATCTTGCTTTGCTTTATGAAAATGTATAAACATTTTTAAATGAAACTGATCCGGCACTCCAGCTTATATACTGATAGTTTTTTTTTTTCTTTGGTAGTCAACTTACTTCTTTTTTTATTTTTATTGATAAACATTTAAAATCAAAAGGGAGCTTTATATTGAAATTATTATTTTCATAATTGTTGAAAACAATCACTAGTTTTTTTTTTTTTTTTTTTTTTTTTTTTTTTTTTTTGTGATAAAATCATTTGAAGTTGAAGCTGATATCTTTGCTTACTGTTTTAAATTAAAATTTTATTCAATAGAATAAAAGGAGCTTTTTTCTTAAAGTCTGATGTACGTAGTCATAGAATTTTAGATGCATATAATATAGAATTGGATAATATTTATTTTTAATTTTTATGTTAAAAAGTACGGATATGAGTCTGAATTTAAATATACTTTTAAATTAGTTAAATCATAATGAACAATCATATTTTCTTCTTGGATAGCGATCAACAGAAAACGAACTCGTTTTCATATAATTTAGGTATACCCTCTCGACGGCTCCTCTAGGATACAAATTGACTTTGTGACGAAATATCTGTTGCTTTATACTGATAATATGTTTACATTAATAAGATACATATACAGATGTTTATTTTATGAAGGGTGATTACCTATGGCTTTTATTTGATGTTCTATATGACTTTTACTCATTTTATTAAAGTTCAGTGTATTGTGTATATATTTCTGAAATGTTTAAGTGTGCTTTGTGTGCCTATCGGACAGAGTGTACGTATTAGTTGGTCAGTCAGGCTCTATTTTTATTTATTTTCTTCTTCTAATGTACCACTCCTTTTTTCAGATTTTACTACTTGAAATAGAGAATTTTATCTAATTTTTTGTTGGGTATATACATTAGGTAAATGTGTGTGATGTATGTAGAAATTGGTTTACATACAAAGAAATGGATGCTTAATAAACAACTATTGTAACAAATCGTTCTCAAATAACTCAGTTACCTCTACAAGCAATTCAAGTCGGTGTTTTCATAAAGTGTTAGAAACATTGTAATATATATGTTTGGGAGAATTTTTCCCTCAAGTATTTCTACATGAGATTTGCTGATTGATCCCTATCGCATTCATATATAATGATTTCTCACTTAAAAAAGGTCATCACCACCATCATTCATACCCGTATATAACACAGTCATGAGTTGGGTTGATCTAGATACAATTGCTCTCTCATCATCTTCTAACAGATTTATATATTTTACTAGTATGCATGCCTTAGCATGCTTCTATCGATAGTGACGTAAGAGTGCAATTTCCGTAGTTTATCTATATTTTCTAAAGATCTGATAGCTATAGAAATAAACAGAGTGAAGATCTATTATAATAGTCATTACCATATTTTAAAATTTGGCGTACTAGACCTTTCGAAATGGAAAAATATTCAGCTTTCACTATTAAAGTTATAATATGATGATGTTGCTGAATATTGCAGTTGGTCATTTATTGTTATTGGTCATTTCGAACGCTTCAGTTTTTACAATATTTCATACTTACATACCATCAAGTTTAGAGAATACAATACATTAAGGTAATTCTTTTCCAAGACTTAACATTCCCATTCAATCCTTCAGAAAAATAAATAAATAATAAAAACAAAACAAAGCAGACTTTTTTCCTTTTTTAATTTTATATTTTATTTTAGTATTTTTACATTTTTTTATAATAAATAGCTATTACACCTTCTACAATTGCTTTCCGCAAATAGTAGACTTTACAACGGCACACTTCTTCTTCTTCTTCTACTTCTTTATAAGTTGTAATGGACTAAAGACAACATGCAAAATGTCCATCACTTGCATCCTCGCCTTCTACTGTACCAAACAGCTCGTTCTCCTCGAGCATGTTTATGAAGAACGTAATGAGTTCTTTGTGCTCCCACATCATCTTTTTACCAAAATCCTCAATGAATTTAGCAACTTTGATCCTTATTGCAGTCATGGCTGTTTGAATACCGATATGTGAGTGAATAAACTTCGTTCTTTTAAAGAGCTTACTAGCATTTTTGAAAATATATCTTAGGGGTGCTGACTGTGAAACAGTAAGCTCAATATTCCAAGCTTTGTGAAAACAGTATTATGCGGCTGATAGTTTGATATATCAATATTTTTGTTTATACTCATCATCGATTTTTTGTTTAGAATTATTTTTGTTATTTGTTAAGACCCATTTTTAGCTGTGTGGGAAAAATATGAATTATATTTATATGATCATGTTGACAGCGATATAAATTTTCTGAAATTTTAAGAAATTTGTGGATTGATCGATTTTCGATTTTCTCATTAGTTTTATTTTTGTTATTTACTTATGTTTATTATTACAAAGTCAATGGAACTTTAGCTAAAGCAGTTTTAAAACCCAAAGAATATTTAAGTAAGACCAATTTTTAGCAGTGTGGGAAAAATATGAATTATATTTATATAATCATGTTGAAAGCGATATAAATTTTGTGAAATTTTAAGAAATTTATGGATTGTTCGAAGGTTAAATATGATTTTGTTAATGATAAACAAAAGTTTGTTGTATTATTATTATTTCTGTTTATACTAATTTTCGATTTTTGGCTTAGATTTATTTTTTGTTCTTTGCTAAAGCAGTTGTAAAACGAATACATATTTAAGTAAGACTCATTTTTAGCAGCGTGAGAAAAATTTGAATTATGTTTATAGTGATCATGTTGTCAGTGATATAAATTTCGAAAAATGTCAAGCAATTTGTAGGATGTTGGAATTGACTCCTAGCTCTAATTTTATTTCACGTTGTAGTTCCTCAATTTGCATTTAAATGAATATTAATACATTAAGCTACATTATTAATTTGTCTTGTATTTTATCTTCATTCAGTTTGAGGTAACTATCAACAATAGTTTGTATATATTTAATTTCTTCCTTCCAATACTGGTAAGTTATAGGAATTGGAAGTCTTTGAGTACAAATCATCGTCATCATCATTATCAGTATTAGCATCATTAAATAAGATGATATTATCAAATATTGTTCCTTCTGCTAGTTTCTTTGGTGTACTTGTCTCTATCTTGACTGATGGTTTCTCATGCTTTAAACTTGTATATTTTCAACTTCGGTCTTGATTTTACTTTTTTCTTTCATAAGAATTCTTTTAATATTTTTAGAACTATTTATGAATTCTTCTGTTATAGGTTTAAATGCATCTCTTAGTTGTTCATTTGTATCTATTTCACTAGTTTTTATACTACGAAGCTTTTTCTTAATCACATTTGTTGTCAACACCAAATGCTTTAAAACTTTCTCATCCATGTTTGCTAACAGCAAATTCAGGTATCGGCTACTAGATCAGCTTATTAGGAGCTGATCTGGTTTTCAGATCAGCTTATCAGGAGCTGGTCTAGTTATCAGATCACCTTATCAGGAGCTGGTCTGGTTATCAGATCAGCTTATCAGGAGCTGGTCTGGTTATCAGATCAGCTTATCAGGAGCTGGTCTGGTTATCAGATCAGCTTATCAGGAGCTGGTCTGGTTATGAGATCAGCTTATCAGGAGCTGGTCTGGTTATCAGATCAGCTTATCAGGAGCTGGTCTGGTTATCAGATCAGCTTATCAGGAGCTGGTCTGGTTATCAGATCAGCTTATCAGGATCTGGTCTGGTTATCAGACCAGCTTATCAGGACCTGATCTGTTTATCAGATCAGCTTATCAGGAGCTGATCTGATTTTCAGATCAGCTTATCAGGAGCTGGTCTGGTTTTCAGATCAGCTTATCAGGTAACAGATCAGGCTATCAGGAGCTGTTCAGATTTTCATTTCAAGATATCTAAGTCAGATTTAGTTATCAGTGTACAAGTAGCTAGCCATTTAGAACATTTATATACATGAAGTTTAAAGTCAAATGAAATACGAAAAAGTAAAGTTTTATGTAGTAAAATTATTTTCTATAAAGATCATCGTTTAATTCAATATCTTTGCTTATAATCAAAAATTCATATTTAGCCTTTTAACATGCTTTATATTTTTCTCGCCTTACTTAAACATTAAAATTACATTATGATGATCTCTTATTAAATGTTTGGTGATTCTGATGTAAGTTTTACAGAAGTAGAATTAATCAACATTCTTATCTCTCCCCACAAAAAAGTATTCTTCCCATACGCATCATCGTTAAATATCATATTGGAATTACTTTGGACTGAAATAACAGATTCACTATCGGTAAACTTTGTAATATATTATTGTTTTAATTGATGAAATTAATTTCTTTATATCTAGGTTGATATAAAGATTTTGAGTATAAATAAATGTTCTCAAATTTAAGTCCATTAGGACTTTCTAGCAAGCTAATCATAGCGTTTTTTTTTTCGTAATTTGACAGGTCAACTATTGTTCCACGGATAGAATTTGATATAGGGGAACTATGATTTATTTTTGAACTATCGTTCGATGATTCATCAATATTTCGTACCAAGAATTATTTATGTTGTTTTGACTAAGGGTATGAGTCAATATTTATAAAATCCATTTCAGAAATATCAGCTCATACTCATAGTCAAAACAAAGTATGCTTTAAGTGTTTAAAACCGGTATTACCATAAAAATGGTGGTTTTAAACACTTAAAATATACTTTGTTTTACTAACCGCATTTTATAACTAAATGCATTTCATAAATATTGACGCATACTCATAATCAAAACATCATATGAATATCCTTTGTTTTGACTATGAGTATGAGTCATTATCTCTTATTATAGAAAAATAAAATAGTATGATTATATGATATCAGAAATCATGTTTTCTAATATCATATAACCATACTATTTTATTCTTTCAATAATAATAGATAATATTTATGAAATGCATTTATTTACAAAATGCGATTAGTAAAACAACATAAATATAGCATGGTATGAAATTTTGATGATTCATCAATATTTCGTACCAAGGTATTTTAGGTTGTTTTTACTATGAGTATGCGCCAATATTTATGAAATGTATTTCATAAATATTATCTCTTATTATAGAAAAATCAAATAATGTAGCTATACGATATCAGAAAATATTTTCTGAAATCGTATAGCTATATTATTTTATTTGTCCTACAATAAGATATAATGGCCCCTACTCATAGTCAAAACAAAGAATATTTTAAGAGTTTCAAATCAGTATTATCATACAAAATACTGATTTTAAACTCTTACAGCCTTATTTATAAAACATATTAAGTCTTTGTAAAGGCTTTTTAAATCAAATTTTGATACAAAATTTTTCTTAAAAAGTCTTTATAAAGCCCTAATAAGTGTTATAAATAAGGCTGTTAAAATATACTTTGTTTTCTAACCACATTTTTGTAAATAAACGCATTTCATAAATATTGATGCATACTCATAGTCAAAACAAAGGATATTTTTATGCTGTTTTGATTATGAGTGTGGATCTTTATCTGTTATTATAGAAAAAATAAACAAATGCAGCTATACGATTTCAGAAAATATTTTCTGAGATGGTATAGCTGTATTAGTTTATTTTTTTATCATAAGAGATAATATTTATAAAATGTATTTAGCTACATAAATGCGGTTAGTAAAACAACCTAAAATACCTTGGTACGAAATATTGATGAATCATCGAACGATAGTTCAAAAATAAATCATAGTTCCCCTATATCAAATTCTATTCGTGGAACAATAGTTGACCTGTCAAATTACGGAAAAAAACGCTATGATTGGCTTGCTAGAAAGTCCTAATGGACTTAAATTTGAGAACATTTATTTATACTCAAAATCTTTATATCAACCTAGATATAAAGAAATTAATTTCATCAATTAAAACAATAATATATTACAAAGTTTACCGATAGTGAATCTGTTATTTCAGTCCAAAGTAATTCCAATATGATATTTAACGATGATGCGTATGGGAAGAATACTTTTTTGTGGGGAGAGATAAGAATGTTGATTAATTCTACTTCTGTAAAACTTACATCAGAATCACCAAACATTTAATAAGAGATCATCATAATGTAATTTTAATGTTTAAGTAAGGCGAGAAAAATATAAAGCATGTTAAAAGGCTAAATATGAATTTTTGATTATAAGCAAAGATATTGAATTAAACGATGATCTTTATAGAAAATAATTTTACTACATAAAACTTTACTTTTTCGTATTTCATTTGACTTTAAACTTCATGTATATAAATGTTCTAAATGGCTAGCTACTTGTACACTGATAACTAAATCTGACTTAGATATCTTGAAATGAAAATCTGAACAGCTCCTGATAGCCTGATCTGTTACCTGATAAGCTGATCTGAAAACCAGACCAGCTCCTGATAAGCTGATCTGAAAATCAGATCAGCTCCTGATAAGCTGATCTGATAAACAGATCAGGTCCTGATAAGCTGGTCTGATAACCAGACCAGATCCTGATAAGCTGATCTGATAACCAGACCAGCTCCTGATAAGCTGATCTGATAACCAGACCAGCTCCTGATAAGCTGATCTGATAACCAGACCAGCTCCTGATAAGCTGATCTCATAACCAGACCAGCTCCTGATAAGCTGATCTGATAACCAGACCAGCTCCTGATAAGCTGATCTGATAACCAGACCAGCTCCTGATAAGCTGATCTGATAACCAGACCAGCTCCTGATAAGGTGATCTGATAACTAGACCAGCTCCTGATAAGCTGATCTGAAAACCAGATCAGCTCCTAATAAGCTGATCTAGTAGCCGATACCTGAATTTGCTGTTAGCAAACATGGATGAGAAAGTTTTAAAGCATTTGGTGTTGACAACAAATGTGATTAAGAAAAAGCTTCGTAGTATAAAAACTAGTGAAATAGATACAAATGAACAACTAAGAGATGCATTTAAACCTATAACAGAAGAATTCATAAATAGTTCTAAAAATATTAAAAGAATTCTTATGAAAGAAAAAAGTAAAATCAAGACCGAAGTTGAAAATATACAAGTTTAAAGCATGAGAAACCATCAGTCAAGATAGAGACAAGTACACCAAAGAAACTAGCAGAAGGAACAATATTTGATAATATCATCTTATTTAATGATGCTAATACTGATAATGATGATGACGATGATTTGTACTCAAAGACTTCCAATTCCTATAACTTACCAGTATTGGAAGGAAGAAATTAAATATATACAAACTATTGTTGATAGTTACCTCAAACTGAATGAAGATAAAATACAAGACAAATTAATAATGTAGCTTAATGTATTAATATTCATTTAAATGCAAATTGAGGAACTACAACGTGAAATAAAATTAGAGCTAGGAGTCAATTCCAACATCCTACAAATTGCTTGACATTTTTCGAAATTTATATCACTGACAACATGATCACTATAAACATAATTCAAATTTTTCTCACGCTGCTAAAAATGAGTCTTACTTAAATATGTATTCGTTTTACAACTGCTTTAGCAAAGAACAAAAAATAAATCTAAGCCAAAAATCGAAAATTAGTATAAACAGAAATAATAATAATACAACAAACTTTTGTTTATCATTAACAAAATCATATTTAACCTTCGAACAATCCATAAATTTCTTAAAATTTCACAAAATTTATATCGCTTTCAACATGATTATATAAATATAATTCATATTTTTCCCACACTGCTAAAAATTGGTCTTACTTAAATATTCTTTGGGTTTTAAAACTGCTTTAGCTAAAGTTCCATTGACTTTGTAATAATAAACATAAGTAAATAACAAAAATAAAACTAATGAGAAAATCGAAAATCGATCAATCCACAAATTTCTTAAAATTTCAGAAAATTTATATCGCTGTCAACATGATCATATAAATATAATTCATATTTTTCCCACACAGCTAAAAATGGGTCTTAACAAATAACAAAAATAATTCTAAACAAAAAATCGATGATGAGTATAAACAAAAATATTGATATATCAAACTATCAGCCGCATAATACTGTTTTCACAAAGCTTGGAATATTGAGCTTACTGTTTCACAGTCAGCACCCCTAAGATATATTTTCAAAAATGCTAGTAAGCTCTTTAAAAGAACGAAGTTTATTCACTCACATATCGGTATTCAAACAGCCATGACTGCAATAAGGATCAAAGTTGCTAAATTCATTGAGGATTTTGGTAAAAAGATGATGTGGGAGCACAAAGAACTCATTACGTTCTTCATAAACATGCTCGAGGAGAACGAGCTGTTTGGTACAGTAGAAGGCGAGGATGCAAGTGATGGACATTTTGCATGTTGTCTTTAGTCCATTACAACTTATAAAGAAGTAGAAGAAGAAGAAGAAGTGTGCCGTTGTAAAGTCTACTATTTGCGGAAAGCAATTGTAGAAGGTGTAATAGCTATTTATTATAAAAAAATGTAAAAATACTAAAATAAAATATAAAATTAAAAAAGGAAAAAAGTCTGCTTTGTTTTGTTTTTATTATTTATTTATTTTTCTGAAGGATTGAATGGGAATGTTAAGTCTTGGAAAAGAATTACCTTAATGTATTGTATTCTCTAAACTTGATGGTATGTAAGTATGAAATATTGTAAAAACTGAAGCGTTCGAAATGACCAATAACAATAAATGACCAACTGCAATATTCAGCAACATCATCATATTATAACTTTAATAGTGAAAGCTGAATATTTTTCCATTTCGAAAGGTCTAGTACGCCAAATTTTAAAATATGGTAATGACTATTATAATAGATCTTCACTCTGTTTATTTCTATAGCTATCAGATCTTTAGAAAATATAGATAAACTACGGAAATTGCACTCTTACGTCACTATCGATAGAAGCATGCTAAGGCATGCATACTAGTAAAATATATAAATCTGTTAGAAGATGATGAGAGAGCAATTGTATCTAGATCAACCCAACTCATGACTGTGTTATATACGGGTATGAATGATGGTGGTGATGACCTTTTTTAAGTGAGAAATCATTATATATGAATGCGATAGGGATCAATCAGCAAATCTCATGTAGAAATACTTGAGGGAAAAATTCTCCCAAACATATATATTACAATGTTTCTAACACTTTATGAAAACACCGACTTGAATTGCTTGTAGAGGTAACTGAGTTATTTGAGAACGATTTGTTACAATAGTTGTTTATTAAGCATCCATTTCTTTGTATGTAAACCAATTTCTACATACATCACACACATTTACCTAATGTATATACCCAACAAAAAATTAGATAAAATTCTCTATTTCAAGTAGTAAAATCTGAAAAAAGGAGTGGTACATTAGAAGAAGAAAATAAATAAAAATAGAGCCTGACTGACCAACTAATACGTACACTCTGTCCGATAGGCACACAAAGCACACTTAAACATTTCAGAAATATATACACAATACACTGAACTTTAATAAAATGAGTAAAAGTCATATAGAACATCAAATAAAAGCCATAGGTAATCACCCTTCATAAAATAAACATCTGTATATGTATCTTATTAATGTAAACATATTATCAGTATAAAGCAACAGATATTTCGTCACAAAGTCAATTTGTATCCTAGAGGAGCCGTCGAGAGGGTATACCTAAATTATATGAAAACGAGTTCGTTTTCTGTTGATCGCTATCCAAGAAGAAAATATGATTGTTCATTATGATTTAACTAATTTAAAAGTATATTTAAATTCAGACTCATATCCGTACTTTTTAACATAAAAATTAAAAATAAATATTATCCAATTCTATATTATATGCATCTAAAATTCTATGACTACGTACATCAGACTTTAAGAAAAAAGCTCCTTTTATTCTATTGAATAAAATTTTAATTTAAAACAGTAAGCAAAGATATCAGCTTCAACTTCAAATGATTTTATCACAAAAAAAAAAAAAAAAAAAAAAAAAAAAAAAAAAAAACTAGTGATTGTTTTCAACAATTATGAAAATAATAATTTCAATATAAAGCTCCCTTTTGATTTTAAATGTTTATCAATAAAAATAAAAAAAGAAGTAAGTTGACTACCAAAGAAAAAAAAAACTATCAGTATATAAGCTGGAGTGCCGGATCAGTTTCATTTAAAAATGTTTATACATTTTCATAAAGCAAAGCAAGATTTCTAAAACAAATGTAGAAAGTGAAGAAAAAAGTCTATAGTTAGAAAAAATTATGTACCCCAAAAATTTCTAACGTTAACTTACTAACGTTGCATCAACTTTAAAAAAATTTAAATTAAGTATAAGAAATATTTCTATTATAGTTGCTATTACTATAGAGTATGTATCTTCAGGAATTCAGTTTTACTTAAAAACAGAAAATCCTCACAAACTTTTAAGTAAACGCAGAAAAAAAAACTGAATATATCGCATCTATACACAGACGAATATTTACAACAACAACACCACCAACAACAAGAAGAACAAAAGACATCAATGACAAAAAAAATGTATTCAAAGATTGAAATAAACACTTATTTGTATGTACATACATACATACATACATAAAATCAATTTGTAGATATGTATGTATACATATCAAATTTTTTATCAATGTTGAAGTATTTATCAGATCTACCTAATGAAAATATGTACATATGTATATGAAGCGTCGTTTAGTTAAAGCACAATGCAAATATAAATGATCTATACACTAGAAAAAATTTGCAGCTTAAAAATAAGCATGCTTGACATTAATTCAATAATTTTTAGTATAATAGAAAATGTCTATTGAGATATCCACAAACTAATGAGTTAATGAGTTAAATGGATACTGTAAATTAATATTTTGTCCATATTGAAATAAGAAATTTCAATATGACAAAACCTTCGCTAATGGTTCTTATTAATTCAGCATGGTTCTTACTGATTTCAAGTTGGGTTTTCTCTGTGTGTAGAAAACTCTTTCAGTCAAAGAAGACGAATGTAGTTAAATAAACAAAATCTGTAATATAAACAAATTTCACACAGACTGACTTCAACGCGAGACAAATTTAAGCATGAGAAAATATAAAGCAATAGTAAGTATAAAAGCATACTAGGATTAGGGAAGTCCAGACATATGATATTATTTTATAGTACCAAATATCGATACTGAAAACAATTTATTTCCACCTACATATAAATACCAGCGCAAATACACACACATAGCAGAATTCATATAAGAAATATCCAAGAAAATTTCAACAACACCCCACCTTTCACAAATCACGACTAGCCTTAAATTCTCCCCCAGATATGCATACACAAATTCCCCTGGCCATACATACATACATACACATAACCAATTTACCTCAATAACATCCTCACCCACCTCAAATCACGATCAGTCTTAAACTCCTACAGACAGACACACCCACAAATCTCCATGGCTACATATTACGTCAACAACCATGCCCACCCAAATCATGGTCAGCCTTAAACTCCTACAGAAATACAAACAGACAGACTCCCTCGGTTACATATTACTAGTACACCTCGCCCCTCATAAATCGCAATCAGCCTTAAGCTCCTATAGAAATTCCTACAAACGTACACACACACACACACATACACACACACACACACACATATATATACATGCAATCGATCTAGCTCCCCCTTCCAATCAAACCTTCACCTAAATTCTCACAGACAGACAGACACATCCACAAATTCCTATGGTTACATATTACGGCAACAACGCCGCCCACTCAAATCACGGTCAGCCTTAAATTCCCACAGTCTAGCAACACCTACATTAGCATTAGAAAAAATAACTTTCACGTTTTGCCGTCGGCATTAGGAAAAAAATAATAATCATGTTTTGCCGTCGGCATTTGAAAAAAATAATTATCATGTTTTGCCTTCGGCATTAGGAAAAATTATCATGCATTGCCGTCGGCATTAGGAAAAATTATCATGTTTTGCCTTCGGCATTAGGAAAAATCATTAGATGATTTTCCGTCAGCATTAGGAAAAATTATCATGCATGCCGTAGGCATTACGAAAAATAATAATCATGTTTTGCCGTCGGCATTTGAAAAAAATAATAATCATGTTTTGCCGTCGGCATTTGAAAAAAATATCATGCATTGCCGTAGGTATTAGGAAAAATGATCATGCATTGCCGTAGGCATTAGGAAAAATTATCATGTTTTGCCTTCGGTATTACGAAAAATTATCATGTTTTGCCTTCGGAATTACGAAAAATCATTAGATGATTTTCCGTCAGCATTAGGAAAAACCATTTTCATGATTTTCCCCGTCGTCACATACGCACATAAAAACCGCCTTAATACATTCACACAAAATATTCCACACACAAACTTCCCACGGTCAGGCAGGCAGACAGACAGACCGACAGACAGACATACACTTAATGTAAACAAAAACTCTTAATGTAAACAAAAAACTCCTTATGTAAACAAAAAAACACAAATTTCCAAGAATTTAACAATTTTCAAATTTTAATTACCCAAATTTAACAATTTCAGCAACAATTTAACAATTTTAATTGTCCCCGGATGAACAGTTCCCTACTACTGACTTAGGCAACGCTTTAGTTGCGCAGTGTCTTCATAGATCTGTCGACTTCGAAGCCTTGCACACGCGCCAGTATTTTTCACCTGCCGATCTCCTAACTCTCAGGGATGGCGGTCTCCCATATAGAGATGAAGACCTCTTATTCTACCACAGGAGAATAAGGAGCCTTGATCTGATAAATTTAGTTTATAATACTGCACAATAACTTAAAATTGTTCCGGTATTGTTTTGTTTTTTTTTTTGTTTAGTTTTTATTCTAGTTTTTGTTGCCTTTGTGGCTTTATATTACCTTGAATTTTTATTGTTTATTTAAATTAGTCTTAAGTATTATTTAGTGTATAGTGTATCTTAGATTGTAAGAAATTGCTTCCGTTTTATATCCTTTTTTCGGAAATCTTTTTAAATTGACAAATTGAATTGAAAAATTGTTTATGGCACATGCTGTAATTTGTATAGTCTAAATGACACTAAGCCTTAGAAAAATATTTAAATATGTTAAGGAAAATTACAAATTAATTGTAAGTTTAAGAAACTTTGTTTATAATAAGAATTTGGATGAATAAATGAAATAGCGAAATAGCGAAACCTTAATCAGTTTGTGTTAACAGTGCTCAAGTGAAGTAAGTGTCTATTGAAAGTGAATATAGAAAACAAAAAATAAATTGAAAATGTCTGGTCGTGGTAAAGGTGGCAAAGTTAAGGGAAAGGCAAAGTCCCGTTCAAATCGTGCTGGTTTGCAATTTCCCGTCGGTCGTATTCACCGTTTGTTGCGTAAAGGCAATTATGCTGAACGTGTTGGTGCCGGAGCTCCAGTATATTTAGCTGCTGTTATGGAATATTTGGCAGCTGAAGTTCTCGAGTTGGCTGGCAATGCTGCTCGTGACAATAAAAAGACAAGAATAATTCCACGTCATTTACAGTTGGCCATCCGCAATGACGAAGAATTGAACAAATTGTTGTCTGGTGTTACCATTGCCCAAGGTGGTGTTTTACCAAATATCCAAGCTGTTCTCTTGCCCAAGAAGACTGAAAAGAAAGCCTAAATTATTTAGTTGTGAAAAAGATAGAGAATGTAAAGTGTACAAGGCCATCGTACATTTCTAAATACAATAATACCAACCGTCCTTTTCAGGACGACAAATTTATTTTCAAAAAGAGAAAATTTTGTTTATAATTTTTTATATTCGATACTAGGAAAATACATATAGCATATACATACATACATATAATAAATTCCAAATGCTAGATTACTTTTTTTATTCTAACTAGAGCATTATCAAAATAACAGCAATTACACAACACACACACATTGAATTTATTTTGTCTGCCTGTTCGTCCATATTGCTTTCGTTTTTTGTTGCTTTTTTTAATGTGTATTTGTTATGCTCATGATATTTTCATTTTGTTTAGAGAGCATTGCATGACATTTCTCAACATTAAATATTTTTTTTTTGAAAATTAACATAATGATACACGAACATATTTTTCAATATACATACATTAAATTATTATATAAGAAGTGGTAATTAAAATTTCATCTTTTTAAACACTAAATTTTAATTTCAGGCAATAATAAAACGAAATGGATCTCTTTTTTAAAAGTTTTTGTAATCCTGAAAAGGACCGATTGTTAGATTTTTTTTCTTTATTCCATACTAATAAAATAGCAGCATAAATATTTAACCGCCGAAACCATACAAAGTACGACCTTGTCTTTTCAATGCGTAGACAACATCCATAGCGGTGACAGTTTTCCTTTTGGCATGTTCTGTATATGTGACGGCATCACGGATAACATTTTCCAAAAATACTTTTAGTACACCACGGGTTTCTTCGTAAATCAAACCAGAAATACGTTTTACACCACCACGACGAGCCAAACGTCTAATAGCTGGCTTTGTAATACCTTGGATATTATCACGCAACACTTTAAGATGACGTTTAGCGCCACCTTTGCCCAAACTTTTTCCGCCTTTACCACGACCAGTCATTTTAGATCACTCACTATTTTTTTGTATTTATACCAAATTTAACTAAAAAAGAGAGAGTAAACATTATAGCTTCGTACGTTTCTTTCGTTCGCGATTATCAAGTCAAGCGAGAGCATCCCTCATTACACAAACAATATAGCACACATACACAAACATCTATATTAGTTTGAGGAAATTTTTCTATATAAGTCGTACATTTGATGCCGGCCGAAATTAATCGTGTGTTAACAGTGTTTCAGTGCATTTAACTTAAGTGAAAAAAAAACAGAAGTGAAGTGAAAAATGGCTCGTACTAAGCAAACTGCCCGTAAATCTACTGGTGGCAAAGCGCCACGTAAACAGTTGGCAACAAAAGCTGCTCGTAAAAGTGCTCCAGCTACCGGTGGTGTCAAGAAGCCACATCGTTTTCGTCCTGGTACAGTAGCTTTACGTGAAATTCGTCGTTATCAAAAGAGCACCGAATTATTGATACGCAAATTGCCTTTCCAACGTTTGGTTCGTGAAATCGCTCAAGATTTCAAGACAGATTTGAGTTTCCAGAGCTCTGCTGTAATGGCCTTGCAAGAAGCCAGTGAAGCTTACTTGGTTGGTCTCTTTGAAGATACTAACTTGTGCGCTATCCATGCCAAGCGTGTTACTATTATGCCAAAGGATATTCAATTGGCCAGACGCATTCGTGGTGAACGTGCTTAAGTTTTTTTCTTTTTGTATGAATGGATAAAGTAAGTTACCATCGCTAAAATAACATCATATAAAAACAATCGGTCCTTTTCAGGACCACAAAATCTTTTCTAAAAGAGAGTAATTTTTGTTTATATATTATTTTTTGATTTATAGTAGTTAAATATTTATAATAACAATATATGAGAGATAGAATCATTACCTAGCTACAAATGCCGTCGGCTAGTGGTTTTTTCATTGAAACATTTTATGTACATGTCTTAAATGTCGGTCCTTTTCAAGACCACTAAATTTTTTCTAAAAGAGTAACTGGTGTTTGTATTTTATTGTTTAATTATTAATTTTGATATTATAGCTATATATTTATAATAACAATATATGAGAGATATAATCACTAGTCAGCTACAAATGCCGTCGGCTAATGGTTGTTTTATTGAAACATTTTATGTGCGTGTTTTAATTGTCGGTCCTTTTCAGGACCACTAAATCCTTTCTAAAAGAGTAATTTTTGTCTGTATTTTATTGTTTAATAATTAATTTTAATATTATAGTTAAATATTTATAATAACAATGTATGAGAAATAGAATCACTAGTCAGCTAGAAATGCCGTCGGCTAATGGTTGTTTTGTTGAAACATTTTATGTGCGTGTTTTAATTGTATTTCTTTTTTTTGTGCTATTTTAATCAAATTAGTATAATTTAGGTATGCAAGATTTAGTATTTTGGTAAATAAAGATTAATTAAATTGTTTTTTGTTTTTTCTGTTCGCCAATTTTACTTACGACGACATTTTCATTTCGTGCATATCGATGTCTATCAATATAATGCCAATTTTACTTTTTCTTATAATTCTGCAAATTTTCCATTTTTTTTTTTATTATTTAATATTAGATAATTTTTAAATAATTTTTGGTAAAAAAATTAATTGTTCATGA